>JAUZNJ010102539.1:0-21025 GCA_034780135.1 Jordanella pulchra | reverse complement strand
TATATATATATATAAAAGATACTCAGCGTTTGTTATGTATTAAAATATTGCTAATAAATATGTGGAAAAAGATGTAGAAATAAAACAGGTATGAGATCAGTTTAGATTTCCTTGCAAAGCAATGATATAAGTCAGTTATTTTTTTATAAAAGTATATAGTTTCTATTTTATTATGTAAATTACATATACATAATACAAAACTGTAAATTTCTCAGTGTTTGTGTAACTGTAGAGAAATGTCTGTTAAGTTTCTATGGCCCACAGTGCCCTCTGGTGGTTTTGGTATTAATTTAACCAGATCCACTAAGAAAAATCCACATATTATCCTAATATAATATGACAGTTTTTAAAATCTTACAACGCTGTAACGCTCTGATGTTGAATCCACTGAAGACAGATAAACAGAGGTGGGTAGAGTAGAGTACCCACCAATAGTACTAAGTAAGAGCAGCACTACTTCATCATATCTTTACTCAAGTAAAAGTAAAAAAAAATGTCTTTTGTAAAAGGCTACTAAACTATTGAGTAACTGATCTACTTACTACTTTTGATCACAACAACAGATTTAATGTTTGGACAGGTCAAGTTAAACTATATTGTTTACTGTATTTTCACCTAATCTTCAAACAACATTGCAAGTCAGCATTCAGCCAATAAGACGTGAACACAAAAAATAAGAAAATGTGTCTATATTAGTTTAAAACGAGCTTTCTTTTCATTACGTGAAGTTACTCACAATGGATGGAGTAGCTAGAATTTTTTCTCAAGTAAGAGTAGTAATACTTTATTATATTTTTACTTAAGTAAAAGTAAAAAGTACAATGGTGAATATTTGCTCCTGAAAGTATATTCAAAAAACAAAGTACTCAAGTAAATGTAACTAAGTAAATGTAACCAGTGACTACCCACCTTTGAAGATAAATGACCACGACTTAATTGAAAATAGCGTTCAAGCTTAATTTTAGCTTTAACGAGACTTTTCATTTAATAGGTTTTCACAGCCTATGGCAAACTATACAGAAGCATTCTGCATTAAAAATGTTTAAAAGTCACTTTTGTTTGGAGATTTTATATTTTTTCCCAATTAAACAGTTTTCCCCTCTGGCTTTAAATCAAAGAAATGTCTTATAAATTAATGTGACAAAGTTCTGCTGGCTTGTTGCTGTTCTAATCCCTTTAGAAATGTACGCAAAGTATAGAGATCTCCGGGTACTTGTTTCCTTAAGATGGCCCTGCCCTCCAATCCTTTCAACCCAGTCCTGACAAACAGGGTTCTAGAAGACGGATGTAAATATGCAACAGTAATGTCAACTAACCTGGTGGATCTGACATTTATCATATATCTAATATGAGGTCTAAATGTCCAGGTGCAAATAGAAATGTTAAAACATTTTCTTAGAGAAAATTATGCAGTGAAGTTGTTTTTTCTCCATAAATAAATCCGCATCCAACTTCAGAAGAAAATGAATCAGAGCCCTGTTCTGGCAGGTTTGAGTGGGAGAGAGACTTTCTGGAAACAGTGAGAGATTCATTGCTAACAACTAGAATAGAAACCATTCTGTTTTCTGAACGACAGGCTCAAACCAAAAAGATGTTTTTCTACACATGTTGCCCCTGAACAATATAATTTGCTATTTCATCCTGATCTTGTGTTTTTTTTTTTTTGTCCACAGTTTAGGTACAAAACCAGAGTTTATAAACAAACCAACCTGGATGAAAAGGCTCTGGCTAAACTCAGCACAAAGGTAATTCTTCTTTACAGCTGAATGTGTCTGTTAGTAGCTGAACAGCCTTGACAACCGTCCTCCTCTCATGGTTACACATGCAGGCCAGTCAGAAGAAGTTCATAGAATATGTTCAGACGGGAGCGATGGAAAAAATGGCAAAAGTTCTGGATAAAGGTCTTGATCCAAACTTTCATGACCCTGACAGTGGGGGTGAGTTTCTCAATACATTGTTTTACTGTTAATTTAAAAAGTTTTGCAATCCATTAGCATTTAGAAGGATTGAAAATCTAAATCATTTTAAATCTCCCCTTCCAAACTCAAACAATTGCCGCTCAGAGACTCCACTCTCGGTGGCCGTTCAGTCTGGCCTGTCAGTGGAGGGCATCAGGCTGCTGGTTCTGGGCGGAGCTCACATGGACTTCAGGAGCAGAGATGGGATGACGGCACTGCACAAAGCTGTCAGAGCTCACAATCATGCTGGACTGCTGGTAAAAGCTTTCATTTATCACAAACTCAGACAGATGGGACTAAATAAATAAACTGATACTTATATACTGTAGCTTAGCTTAATGCAAGTTGTGGTGGCGATTGTTTGTCAAACCAAACATCCAATAAAAGTTCCAATAAGCCACTGAGACACTGGGGTTAAGTGTTTTTTTTAACGCAGGCAAAGAAGGTTCAGGATCCAAACTTGTAACTTCTTCTTCATGATTTATTTTGACATCTTTGCAAGAAAAAAGGAACAATTACAGAGTTCAGACTTCCTTTGTTTTCTCTGCTTCCTTGCACTGTTAAACCATAGGCCCCTAACCCAAATGCCTGCTGGTCCTTTACCAGGCCCCTACATTTATAGAAAGCGGACCAACCCGCATCACTTCCTGTTTACTTAAAAATATCAATAAGAAAATTAATAAAACAAAAGATAAATGAAATCAACAATTATTAACTTACAAATAAGTTCTGTAAATAATACAAAAAAATATACATTTAAGAACCAACTAACAAAATTCAAATGGATAAAGAATATAAACAATAAATAGCTCCAACAGGGGGAATAAAACAAAAATAAAAACAACTAATTTAGTGGATAAGAAAAATGCTTTGAAAAGGACAGGACATGTGTTGATCATATACACTGATAAAAATGACTTTTCGGTCCTGTAAATATTACCCTTTCTTTTATTTGGTGTGTAAAAATTGCCTTTTATGCACGTTTGGTTCATTGGATTCTCTAGATTCTCCTTGTGTGTTCATAGTTGTATGTCTCAAAGAAAATACGCAATAGTTAGCCACTGCAATTTAGTTGTTAATTTGCCTGATAATAGTCTAACAAAAAAGTTTTCCTGTGGAGTGAAACCAAAGCTCCTTGGACTGCTGAGCCTCAGACCCTCTTTGCTAATGTACAGCTTCAGTATTTGTGTTAAAATTATTTGTCCTGCACTGTTAATGAGATTAGAACTAGATTTATGAATAACTTTTAAAAAAATATACATTTAAATAGTGTTATGGCTTTGGAAAAGTTAAGAACTTATATAAAAATAAAAGATGCATATGAAGAACCAAAATCTCTGATTGCTCAGCTGTTCACATGTATCCTGGAAGATTTACTCAAACCCCAGAAGTAGACAGACTTTATGGTCTTTTTGAATTAGAAGAAGTGGAAAATGAAATCATTTTGTGTTAATTTCCCCTTTGTATTTTTGGTTCAGTGATAATGGCAAGATGAAAAAGCAATTTAACTTTCATATATTTAAATGAGCTACTTTTGTTGCTATAGTCTGGAAGAAGTGGCAGACTTGTTTATTTAAGTAATTTGAGCATTTTATGCCCATTTGTACCTGGCTCTGATGCTTGACTGAAAAGGAGTAAATGTCAGAATGACTAAAAGTCAAAAGCTACTCAGAGATTTTCCTTCCTGTTTTAGCTGATTTTAGCCTTTTTTAAAAGAGAAAGTTCATGTCCATGAGAACAAGGCTGTAGCAACAAATTTAAGATTTCTACACTTTTGCAGGAGTCCGTCAGCCTATTTGATGCTGTTTTGTGAATAGCTCTCTGTTTTCTCTGGGGGGCTGCACGCTGGAGCACTGGGTAGCACTTTTGGCCTTGCAGCAAGAAGGTTCTTGGTTTGAACCCGGCCTTTACATGGAGTTTGCATGTTCTCTCTGTGCATGCATGGGTTCTCTCTGAGTACTTCCTCCCACAGTCCAAAATTATGACTGTTAGATTAATTGGAATCTCTAAATTGTCCTTAGGTGTGAGTGTTGGTTTATATGGTTGTACGTCTTTGTGTGTCTCTGTGTTGTACCCTGCCCTTGTACCCTGCCCTTCGCCATAGTTTGCCGGAGATAGGCACCGGCCACACTGCAACCCTGACGGGATGATTGGGAGAAGATGAATGGTTGGATGTTGCAAAATGTTTTTTCTTCTTTTTTTTATTCTAAGCCATTGTGTAAATTTGCATGATAGTTGCAATGCCCTGCCTAGGTTAAACAAATGACCTTTTTTTTAATATTAAGATGCTTTATATCAAATGTGAGGTAAAGCCCACATGTAATTAATATTTTCTGAAATACTGTCCTACAGTCTGAGCTTAGAAAATCCATCATCCCCTCCAGTCAGATGCTTGTTAAAAAGAGAAGTTGTAGATGAAATCTTTTGCTAAACTTGGATAACGTCAAGTGGGCTGAAAGATATTATTATGCCTGTTCATTCACATTTGGATGGTGACTCATTAATTTTGCCTTTGCAGCGTATGTTTATATGCTTCTCTGAGGGATGGATCATCTCAAATCTTTTTATGTCCTTCAATGCCTATCAGATATCCAGTGTTCCTCTCAACTAATGTGGTTCTGCACATTCTTTAGATCACATCTTTGGCAAGAGAAGTTTCCATCCCAAACCACAACAGTTAGCAATTTGCTTTTTATGTGTTGGCACCGACTCAAAATGGCCTTTTGTGACCTCGATTAGATGGCGAGACAGTGCAAGTCTGCTACCCCCAGCCTTTTGTTCTCAGAGTTTCCAATGAAAGGAAAGGCGTATTTTTTCATCATGATTTCCTTTGTTGTTTGATGTGGATACAGCGGGATGCTTTTTGTGTCGCTGCTTCAAAGAAGCATTGCAATGTTAATCGTGAGAGATTTAAAGCTTCAGGCTTATTTTCTTCTTTATTAGACTGGATGTCTTCCTTTAAAACTGTATCAAATTCCTCTGCTTCAATCAGTCCAGGAAGCTACATTCGAAAGTCAAACACTGACACTGATTTTAATCCAGCCCACACCCTGATAGCTGATTGACTGGAATTCAACTCTTCTAACACCAGCATGGTTAGATAACACAAAGGCCCACTGCATGTGTCTTCAAGCACTCTGAATAATCCATCAGCCGAGAGGGAAATTCAGTTGCTCATAAAAGTATGTAGCTTCCCTTCGGTGTTTATGTCAGAACTTGTGGTGCCCTGATGTTGAGCTCACACATGCATGGGCTGAAGGTGCAGTGTGTAGGAAGGTTGGCAATAGATGTTTGCTCAGAATTATATTAAAACATCTTCAGGGTATAGCTGTGGAGGTCGATTTTTGGTCTTTAATATTTGCTTTTATCTTTTGATAACAATCTTTAACAAATTGTTTTTTTTTTTCTATTATTACAACCACAGAATTTCATTAACTTTAGGTGTAGAAAAAGCAATGTTTGGATACGACAAGTAAAGTATTGATGTTAAAATGATGCTTCCACTTGCTGCTATTGTTCCATCAGCCTCTTAGGCTGAATATCAACCCCAGCTCATCCCTGGTTGAAGACAGAACAACTAATACGCTAATAATAAACTGCTTTCCCTACAGATATGTCTATATGTGTTGCAGATCAGGAAAAACAATCATTCGTGCATTTTCCAATCAAAATGAATGTAAGAATGTGTGTGCAGTTTATTCCACACATGTATCTTCCTGCATATAACCTAACTGGTACACTATATTTCTGCTGATTCTTGGGGTGGGGGTGATTCAACGTGCAGGAGTAGCTGTACAAAAAAAACAATAACAAAAATTATATAGATGTATACATATAATATATTATATTATAATCTTTGGTTAACTTATTACCGCCAACTAGCCAGAGCAGGGATTCCAATTAGAGAGATTTACGCAGACAACCTGCAAAAAAAAAAAAAAAAATGTCCAGAGATAAGCCTCATTATATTTACCTCATGTTATGAATTGCAAGTGTAAATAACTTTAATCATATGGAAAGAACCGTTTAATTAGATCATGATAATTTGACACTTCTAAACAAAGACAGTAAAATAAAAATATTTATAGTAACATTTGTTTTCCAACTGATCTTTTTTTTTGCATGCAAGCCTTTGATTAAGTCTTCAGAGATTTGTGAACAACATTTGACCAAGATACGTATGTACATCCAGCTAAACTGACGGGCTGGGCAAGCGGAGAAGTAACCAAGCGGCACTGGTTTACTGGTAAAAATAAAATGTAGCGTTCATTGAAGGACGACTAAAAGAGAACCACTTTAATAAGAATGTTACAAGAAGTCTCACCCACATCAGCATGAACTCACTATCCTCATAATGAAACATGGTGGTGGCAGCATGATGCTGTGGGAAAGATGCAAGAGCAAGTTCATTAAGAGATACCAGATTCCCTAATCGAGCAATATTTAAAATAAAGCCAAACTAATGGCAAAATGTGGAGCTTAAGGTGTAATTTTGAAAGCCACTGTATGCAAAGATTAGTATTAAAATAAGCGTATTTATCTTTAATTTGATTAGGTAACCAATAGAATGAGTATTTTTACTCTTAAAATAGGATAATTAGATATTATGCACTTGAAATAAGACAATGTTGTTGTTTTTTTTTATTTTATATGTAAATTGTCTTATTCCAATGGTTAATTGGCTCACCTGCTTAATCCAAGAAAAATCCACTTGTTTCAAGAAAAAAAATACTTAGATTTCATTTTTTTTCACATATGTTTAAATACGGAAGTTCCTTTTAATTCAGTAAACTTGTGGCACTTTCTTTAAGTGTATTCTATATCTGCCAAAGCCATTTTTAGTTTAAATTAACCAGCAGCATCAATCTTAACATAAAAACATAACAGAATTCCCCTTTGGAGGATGTTTGTTGGTTTATTGTAACATTTTGTCTACTACTAAAACAAACCATGTGTTTTGCAAAACTGAAAAAAAGGATTTTGCGACTAAAATCAGTTCCTCCTGAACAATGACCAACTTGTTGAACGCAAAGAAAAAAAAACAGGCAAAGGGGATTTATACTTTTTTTTTTGAGCTTTTTACGGCACTAGTGGCTCGTTTTTCTGACAGTAGGCTGACAGGAACAGGGGGTATTAGAGAGGGGGAGAGACATGCGGGAAAGGACCACAAACCGGATTCAAACCCGGGTCGCCCACGTCGAGGACTAAGGCCTCCGTACATGGGTCGTGTGCACCAACCACCGCACCACCTGCATGCACGGGGATTTATACTTAATGTATAATTTACATATTCAAATTTAAACATGGCTGCCATATCTATGGATTTTTGATGCAATAACTAAAGAAATCCACTTTGGCTTTGATTAATTTGAAGCAGAGTTTAAAAGGTTAATTTGAAGGGAGTGCTCCAGCAGGATGGCACTCTTGGAGGGAGGGGGAAACCTTCTGCAGCCGGGCTCATGGCAGGACGCACAGGGAAGCATTCCTCTCATAGTTTTGGAACACCTCTTAAGCTTTCACATACATCAGATCCGTTAGATAAAAGGGATCAAGTCTGAAAGGAAGAGCTCACTGGCAGTTTTTGCCAATTCTGATCTGTAGAGACGGCTTTGTGAAAATGTGGAAGATCTTTGCTGCTGTGATCTTCTGCGTTACTCTGGTGAGGAAATGATTTCTGGTTCTTACTGTTTATTTTTGGTTATGTTTATATATTTTTATAACTGATTTGGATTAGAAAAAGCAATGCACTCTCTCATGTCAGGTTTCAGCTTCATGCCCTGCAGCCTGTCAGTGTCCTCCTGACGTCCCCGTATGTGCAGCAGGGGTGGGTCTCGAAGTCGACAGCTGTGGATGTTGTAAAGTCTGTGCAAGGCAGCTCAACGAGGACTGCAGCAAAGCTCGACCCTGTGACACTGCGAAGGGACTAGAGTGCAACTTTGGGGGTGGATCCGATTTAGCCCCGGGCATCTGTCGAGGCACGCTGTCTTCTGCTCTCCTCATTGTCTACTTTAGATTCATTTTTTTTCCCTAAACATCTGCGCTCTATGATTTATTTTCAACAGCCAAACGGGATGGGAGAAGCTGTGAGTTCAACAGCAGAATATATCAGCATGGAGAGACCTTCCAGACAAGCTGCAAATATCAGTGTACTTGCACGGATGGATATATCAGGTGTGCCTCACTTTGCAACCATGACCTTTCGTACGGAGTGGGCTGTGCCAAACTGAAGAAAGTTAAAGCGAAAGGGAAGTGCTGTGAACGACTCATCTGCCTCAAGGATGCAAACACAGGAAGGTCTGTGTCATGGAAGCACAGACAAAAGTCCAGTAATGATGTATCTGATAAAGATTTTTCAAAAAAGTATGAGCCCGGTCATAATTGGAGAGGAGAAGTAAGAGGTGATCACTGTTACTCATTGTGACATTGCTAAAGTACCCAAGTATGAGTCACATTTGGTTAAAAAAAAGGTTATTTTCAGCTTTCAGGAATCACACAAAGAGAAGAAAGATTACAAAAGGATCCCAATGTCATCTTCAGGCCACAGCCTGGTCACCCTGCTCCACATCCTGTGGTCCTGGAGTCTCCACCAGGGTGACCAACAACAACACTGAGTGCAAACTAATGACTGAAACTCAAACCTGTGAGATCCAGTCCTGCAAAGAAATGCCAACAAAGGTACACTGCTAGTATCCTGCGCTTTGGTTAAAGGTTATATCTTCTCAACTGTTTCTATAAGTTTACACATTTTGTTTCACAGAGTGCTGAAAACTGTAACCACCGAGGAAAGGCTGTTCATTTGGTTCGGATGTCCTACGGCGGCTGTCATAGTATGAAGACATTCCAACTAAAACACTGTGGGTCCTGCTCAGACGGGAGATGCTGCCATCCTCACAGGACCCAGACACAATCTGTCCGTTTCAAATGCAAAACTGGACAGACTCTTCGGAGGAAGGTGCTGAGGACAGAGTCTTGCCGCTGTGATTTCAGCTGCATTGAGGGGAGCAAAAAGATGCCGTCTCTACGGACATTTTAATGACATTCAGGAACTTCAACTGTGAATCAGCCTTATGCTGTTTTCCCAGAGTTAGCTTTATGACACTGGAGCCTTGTGTTTTGCTTTTTTATGCTGTGAAAGTCCTTTTTATCACAACACTGTTTTTGCTTAGTTCTTGTTCTACCAGATTGTTGTTATGCTATATTTTATGGATTTCAAACATGCTATTCTTTTTTTCTAAACCTGCATAAAAAATGTAGACTTTGTTACACCACTATAAATAAACAAAACTGACTTTTTAGCAACGTGTTGGTATTTTATTTGAATCACTCACTTTGGTTGCTTTTAAGTATTTAAAAAAGAAAAAAAGTGTTCAGATCAGAGATCTTGCCTAAAACAAGCTGACAGTTATATTAACTGAGGTATCATCAGTCACTGTTAATAACTGACAGACTGTACAGATGCATCATTGTGGTATTTGATACGGCCATTTAAACAGGGTCACTTAACAGCATGTTACAGATGCCCTCACATGATGTCGTGGATGATGTCGCCCATGATAATCGGATATTACACTTACGCGCTAGAGTGTTCTAGGTAAACATTGTTAGTCCTACGTGGAGAACTTATTGCCTTTAAAAGGAACTTGTTTGTAAGAGCAAATCTATGGGGATAAAATCAGAAAACCTAACGTCAACATGTAGAAGCTAAACCTTGTTGTTATTATAGGTGAACCTGCGGAGGTTTCATACAAAATAACTGCTTAATCAACTGTAAACTTACAAAAAGTCGTAACCTAAAAAAAAACAAAGGATGAAACAGAAGAACTGTTGCAGAACTGATAAGATCTGACGATACCAAGATGGTAAAAGTCGGACAATCTTTACCACAAGTATGAACCATTTATCATTTTGTCTAAAATAAAGCTGAGGAATTTCCTCTGATTTTAAAAAGGCAGAGTTTCTTCTTTTTTTGCAGTGTCCTGTCAGGCGATGTGGCAATAAGAATAATTATCTTGGTGCCAAACAGAGCCCAACAGATTTTGCTTTCACAAGTGGAGCAGTAGGGCTAACGCCATAGTGCTCCGCTTGTTTTATGCATATAAACTGCTTTATTATAATTATACAGGGTCATTTAAATATTATATGAACACTGCAATGAGAGTACAACAGGAAAGATAGAACAGGAAAAAAAGGAGAAAAGATGAAAGAGACAGGAGATAAGATAAAAACAACTTCAGTCTGCTTCACCACCTGATAATCCCACCTAGTTCTGCTCCTATAATAAGACATCAATGGTCTGTCATTTTTTTAAAGGTTTGGAGCTTTAAAATTATTTCTGTTTTATTCCTACTCAGAAAATCGAATTTGACCTGGGGGGGGAATAAATCATAAAACAGTCTATAGAGAGTGAAAATGATTGCATGCAGGCGGGAGACAAGACGAAAGATAAACTCAGGAACCTGCTTCCAGGAAAAACAGTATTGAACAGCTTCTAGGATCCCCTGAGCTCAGACTGAAATATAGAAATGTACAGAACAATGTCGTATTTAAATATCCCACATGGGGAAAGCAGAAACCATTTAAGCTTGACAGCTTAAATGGAGCATCATCATGTGAACAGCAAAGACAACAGAAATCATCAATCAACTGGTGAAACTACAGAATGCAGAGACCAACACTCTCCAAGGTAAAGGCCTCTATGAGTTGGAATAATTTACCAAATATCCCCTTTAGATGGTCTTAAATCAAATATTCATCAAATTAATGCAGATGCTTTCGTCTCTAAAAATATTCACTAAAAAAAAAAGAAGAGGAAAATCTGCAGCATTATCAGAGCTCACAGATTAGGATCTTTGCTGCTGCAGCTGATTTACAGTCACATCTACAAAAGTAGCACCAAGAGTTTGGACCTGAGATTGGACTGTTAAAAAACATATTTCATATCCTGTCCTTAGATCTGAGCTACAAGATCTATCGAAACCCTCTTTATGAATTTGTTGTTATCCCTATCAGCTAAATGCAAGAGATAGCATCTGAAGACAGCATGAAATAAAGTCTGCTTTTCGTTTTCAACAAAACAATAACAATCTTTTATGCTCCAGTCACGTTTTAAATAAATATTGCAGTGTCCGTAGGAAAAAAATACTAATGCAAGCTTTCATCATTTAAAAAAATAAGATGATCCAAAAGCGGATGTTTGTAGCCCTTCATCAAACATCGTCTTGTAGGAATTTTTGAGGAAATCAACGTAGTTCTGGATGCTTCTGTTGTGGCTCTCTGACTGATCCAGGCTGAGCTGCAGGTCTTTCAGTCGAACCTCAAACTGCTTTTCTGCCTGCAGGTTGATGACAAACAAGCAGCAGTTTACTCGGACATCTTATCAGATTTTTTCTTCTTTTTTTTAGTAAAGTGATGCTCACTGTTTGCTTGCTCTGGCGGAGAAGCCTTAGCTCATTATCTATTCTGCTCCTCTCAGCTTGCAGCTCCAAGATTTTTGTCTGAAGAGACTCTTCTCTGGAGGAGGCTTGACTTTTTACTTTGTTCACCTAAAAGGTAAAAAAAAAAGATTTCTCTGTTAGGTAAATAAAGCATTCACGTAGCACTGAATGTTGGTTTGCTTTATTATTCTGTGCTATAAACCAGGTTTCCCCAAGCTTCACTGCTGTTAGCCAGAGAGTAGACAGCAGCTTAGACAAACCTGCTCTCTGACATCTGATAAAGCTGCTTCCAGCTGCCGGTTCAGAGCCTGACACTCGGAGGAGCGCTGATCCAGCTGCCGGTTGCTGTAGTTAAGAGCCTCCTCCTGAGCTGCCAGCTTCCGGACCAGCTCCAGATTCTCCTGCTGCAGCAGCTCCATTTTTCTAAAGACAAAAAAATACTGAAACGATTGATATCCAAGTACAGGACAGGTGTCAAATAACCAGATAATTAACATCTAAAACCTGGAGGGTCCTGGCCCTGCAGGTTAAACCGCAGTCGTTTTAGACAGAAATATTTGTTAGAATGGCCCAGTTTAAAGTCCAGACTAAAATAGTGAATCTTCACAGACATCTTGCATTCTAACCATATGAGCAGAAGGATGTTCTCTGTGATTTTTACCGTTGGAGCGAATTCACTTTTCCTTGCACTTTCAGATTGGCTTCACGAACCGACTCTCTCATCTCCACAGTTGAACTCAGCTGTTTAGCTTGACTCTCCATCTGCACATCCAAATTTATATTTCAGAAAGGTCTTACTTGGATGCAGGGGAATCCATTGAAAATGAATGATTTAGCAAATATATGAATCTAATATAATATTAAACATAATGCAAGTGTGCAAGAACTCACAGCACAGAGAAGCAGACCAAAATATACACAGATGTGCATTGGTATATATGCTGCAACACATTTTTTTTTCTCCACAGCAACCACAAAACCCACAAGATCAGGAAGCAAAGCACAGCAGGAGACACAGGTGTACTGCCACCTAGTGGTCTAATAAGGGGAAATGGGTTTTACATTCATACATGCGCTGATGACAACAGTTTGCGTTGCACACCTTCAGCTGCAGCTGCTTAACTGACTCTGACTTTTCAGAGCACTTTCTCTCCAAGCTCTGCAGGTTCTCCTGGCATTGGAGGAGACTCTGCTGAGCTACACTCAGTAACTGAGGGTAAACCTTCAGCTCCTCTACTTGCCCCTGCAGCTCCTGCCTCACCTGGGCTCCAGAACCAGTGCAATGCAGGAAACAGCCACAGAAAAAAGAGGGTTTTAAGTTTCCAAAGCTCTCAATCACTGGTACTCAGACTGAACGGGGTTAGGTTTAAAAACACACTACTTAAGTTTATTTTTAAACATGATATGGTGAGCCAATTTATAAGCAACAAGGAAAGAGCTGTGGGGATGAAGATGGTAAGGGATTAAAAGATGGAGATGAGATTACCTTCTGAAATTCGGTTTCTTTTCCGCCTCTTCTTCTTTCTGTTTCCATCAAAAGACTGGAATATTTTATTTGAATGGTCTCCATCTCAGCATTAAGTTCTGCAAGCTAAACAGAAGGAAGAACAGGTTAGTCTTTAAGATGATAGCTTTTTACATTAATTTTTCATCTGCTTGTATGATATTGTGGATATTTAAATAAAAGAAACATTCAATTAGTTGGATTTTATTAGAAATTTTTATTTAACAAGTCACAAAACAAAACCAGTTAAGGCTTTTTGCTGATTAGGCGGAGTGGTAAAAGTGTGATCTCCATGTTTTTGGAAAAAACTGTGGATAAAATGATTAATTCTGACTAGAAGATCTCATATCAAGTATAATTAGATTTACTCAATAATAACACTCTTACACTGCAGAGGAGCAGAGGCTGTTCTCTAAGCCCCAATATGCAGATCATTGCAGCACTCAATTCTTCCTAAACTTAAGCCACCAAGATTGTAAGAATCCTTTTGCAGAAACAAAATCACCATTTAAGTCTAAAGGTATTTTCTAACTTCCTCCATCCCCACTTTTACAACGTCTCTAGAAAAGATCAAAGATTACAAGAAAGCATCTGTCAGGAACACATTTATACAAAGCAGGAGCACCAAGATCCTTACAAGAAAAAAAAAAGAATTAGTGGTACTTCAGTGGCCTTTAAAGGAACAGACTGTAACTTTTTATTAGCAAAAATCAAGCATTGCTTTGATGAATACATCTGCCAAACTGTAACAACGATTTCATTAAAAATGAAACTGTACCCATTGCTTAAAGGTGAAAATAAAAAAAACTCTAACAATGAGGTACGGGGTGCGTGTTTTTGCCGTTTGTGCGGGAATATTCCTCTCAGATGAGGCAGATAGCCCCCCAAAAAACACCATTCATCCCTCCTCTGGACCAGCTGTTTTGGATTTCTATGGCCTGAGCTCTCAAAAGCCGCACCCCCCAAATCCGCAACCTTGACAACCAGTCAGAGGTCGTAAAGATAGCGGCTAGGAGTGAGGAATAATACATTAGATGAAGGACTGATGGGGTGCTACAGGCCGCTCTGGAAAGCTTAGTTCCCCTTATGACATCATCAGGGGACTGCTTTTCAAGCAGAGCATTTTGAGCACACATTGGCTAAGAGGTGGAGAACGGCAGCAAGAAAGGTGAAAGGGTTTTTTTCTTTTTCATTAGTGACCCTCATACGCAGGCTTCAGAACACGTATGACTGTTACACAATGGTTATAATGTGAATTTTGCATAGTAGGGGACATTTTCCTTTTATAAACACATAGTTGGAGGTGCAAAGAGTGCAAGGCGACATGTTGGGTCGCTATTTTTGATTATGGTAGCTGAAACAGGACCAACTTGTTAGCCCTACAAGTTGCTGTTTTCTGTCGGAATGGAGGATCATCCACAGCATTTCCCATTTAGAGGGAGAGAAAGCAACCAAGATAAGAAAAAGAGTAATAACCAGGAGAAGATGAGAGTCTTCATCGGTGTAGCTTTGACTAAGTGTTACACCATAATCTGTGATCCATCGTTCACTATGACTCAGGTGCACCCATCCACAGAAAACACAGGATTCATAACCTAAGATCACAAAATTAAAAACTAAACCTACAGAAGTCTGTGGTGAAACACATGGAGTCCACATGGGTTACAGAACATGGTGCAACGGAGAGAACTGTGAGGGGGCGGAGCTTCACAAATAGAGGTTCCCGGTTTTCTTGATTGAAATGTACATTTATTCAATGCAGTGTAGTCCAACAGCTGCTCTGTCCTCCGAGCAGTGACAGCCTAGAGTGGACGAGCCTCAATTCAACATCCATCAGTTGCTGTTATTCTTCACAGAAATCATACCAGCAGGCGACCACAGTAACTAGCATTAGCTTGGTAACAAATACTCAGAGGATATACTGGTAATTTTTGATATATCAATAAAATAGACAAAAAACAAACAAAAAGAAGAATTATGTAACGTTTTATACCTCAACGCCTAACAGGACACTTGAAGTTGATTTTGACATTGTCGCATTTATGGCACAATGTTATCACACTTAACGGCAAGCCATCAGAGTTGTTTGTAATTACTTTAGTGTACCACTAGATGGGAATAGATCTTACACATTGGTGCTTTAAAGATAAATTCAGAGATAGGATGTATATATAATAGGATCAGGAATTACAGCTTAATAAACTAACTAATAAACTAAAATACATATTCAAAGAGAGTGCTCATTTTTGGTGGGATATTATTTATCCCTAACCTTGGACCTTTTATCATGCTTTATGATTAAGCACCTTGAATCAGTTTTAGATCTTATTCCCAGGTGTCTTTAGAGCTGGAGTTATTCTAAAGAATACAGACCTCATACTGGCATTGTTCTGCTTCACGTTTCCTTTCTAGAGAAGTGGTTTTCTCCTCAATGAGCGCTGACTCACAATCAGCGAGCTGCTCCTCCAGCCGAGCTACAGACGCCTGCAATCATGCATAATTATCATTTCAGCTTGAAAATGCTAGAAAATAACAATGAGAAATAAAATGTGTCATTTCAATAATTTACATCAAACGGTCATTGAAATTCAAAAGAAGAGGAGAAAATTGTACATATTGGTTGCACTCAAAGGGATGAATATGATTATGACTTACAGCCATTAAAGTCACAAGTTCTGTTAATAAGAAAATGTTATTACAAAAAAAGGATAAGAAAGAATTTATAGAAGAAATTTTAAACCCTGATCCCAATATAGTTTACTCAATTAGTGGAAATTGAATGGACTCAAAGTAGAAGTTAGTCATTGACAACCTCCACAAGGAATGGTGGTTATTTCCAAAGCGCTGTTACCAAACATATTAATTAGGGATCAATATTAGCCAAATATATCTAAAATCAGCTAAAATCTGCTATAATCTCATGCTAACAGAAACACTCTGCTTCTGTTAAACCTTTCTCTAATTTATTGGTCAGTTTTAGTTGGGTCAGTTGTCTTCATACCTCTTGTTGTTGACTTCTGTTCCCTGTTTTAGTAATATCACTTGATCAAGCTTTTTCTAACATTCTACAGTATAAAATAAGTAATAAAAGATGGTATTACTCACATTAATATCGTATCGAGTCAATATTTGTATCAGCAAATTCTCAAAGCTGCAATATGGGTAAAGTATCAGAAATGAAAACGTTGCATCGGGACAACCCTACATAAAACCTTACCATAAAACATGGAGCGCTGAGAAAAAGGCTCACTTAAAAGCATTCGTAAAATTAAGAAGGTGTGGACTATAGATGGAGTCATTGCAGGAGGAGGTATCCAGGAAACGGGCTACAACTATGTTAGGTCTCCTGAACCACAGAAAACATCAGAAGCTGCTTTAAAATGACTAAAAAGATCAGAGTTGTTCAGTGAGGCAAAAATACACTCTTCAGATGAAAGTGATTTTAGTGTTTCTATCAAAAATCCAACCCACAGAGGGTGGGTGATGTCCTGTAAAGATGAAGGTCAGAGATAGGAGATCAGATGATGGCGGGTATTAAAACAACCTGATATCCTTTAATATCTCAGCAGACTCACAGACACCTCCCTATCCATGTCATGCAGCGCTGTTGCTGTAATGAACGCAAAACTAACCTTGAACCACTACTGAGTGCCAATACTGGACACACAGTTTCTGTATTAAAAACCAACAACAGTTTGGTTTGTCAGTTTGTCAACTGCATCTCATCTCTTATGTTTGTGTGTGGTGAGTCTTTAAACACTGTTAACACCTTGTGGACTCCTCCACATCCTCATGTGGCTGTGGTCAACCCTGTGTAGCTTTTCTGCCTCATTTTTCAATTTAATTCTAATCAGTTGAGTTGCATCTAAAATTATCTAATACACCATAAAAGAACAGAAAGTTTCCTTCAGAATTCAAAAAAGGTCAATTTCCTAAACTGTATGGCACTTCCTACCTTGAGTGTTGCATTGCTGACGGTAAGGTCTCCATTGTCAGCAGTTAGTTTTTCAAGCCTTTCTGACATTCGTTCATTGGCGACACTTAACTCGTCTTTCTCTTTCTGCAACCTCAGGTTCAAATCTGCAAATTGACTTCATTGGAGTAGAAAAGAAATGTCATAGTTCATCAGTATAAGTTTTTAGCTGTCCTATGTGCTTCTGAAAGACTAAAGGCATAATTATTGAGTGTGTCACTGACCTTTTCAGAAGGTTAATTTGAGCAAAAAGTTTTTCTTTCTCATCTGTCATCTGCTCCTTCTGTTTTCTCCTGGAATCTTTTTCCAAGCGCGCTTTGGTCAGTTGAGCTTCCTGAGAGTGAAAGCATCATCCTTAAACTTTTTACATGGACTAAAGTTCCTAAAACCTGCACTAACATTTGTTTTCATGTCATACCTTTTCCTTCAGCTGGGCATAGCATAGTTCTATAGCAGCTTCAAATCTCTCAGCTCTCTGTTTCTGCGCTCGAGTTGCTTTCTTCAGAGATTCTTTGTCCTGTGCTGCCTTTTTAGTCAGAGAGGCAAAGGATGACTTCAGCTGATCAATCTCCAACTTCTGCTCTGTTACTGTCCTCTCCAGGGACTATAAAACACAGAGGAACAAAAATGTATCTTAATATCTTAAAAACTTTTTTTCCTACAGCCTAATGTTAATAAAGTGAAAGATGTTTACCCGTAACTGGACAGTCAGGCGGTTGTTCTCTGCTTCCTTGTTGCGCAGTTGTCCCTGGAGGCGAGCGCGGGTTGTTTCAGCAGACTTGCTAATGTGAACCACGCTTTTAACATTTGCCTAATGAAAAAATAAAAACAAAACAAAAAAGTTCTTTAAAGCTGAATTATTCAACGAAAGTAGGCATGTTTTATTTTTATGCTGTTATCATCTTGAGCATAAATACCAAAGTTTGAATGTATCAATATATTTACAAAATGTAGAACATCGCCTCAAGATTTTATTTAAAACATATGCGACAATTATTTCCATTTTGATCATTAATGATCTACAAGATTAATTCAGATGCATGGACTAAAGCTGCAACATAAAACCTGCTACTGGCCCATGCTTACTCTGAATAATTTCTATGGTATCTACAGTTGTGCTTACCTGTTCTTCTCTCCTCAGATCCATAATTTTCCCAATCCTCTGCTCGGTCTCATTTAGATCTTTTTTTAAATGCTTATGGGCCAAAATAAGGACAATCCTGTAATTATTTTCATCCTCAGACCTCATTTACAATGTGTTTTTCTTTAAAGAAATAAACAAAACGGTTACCTCATTTTCACTTTCAGCCTTTCTGATTCGTTTCAGTAAGGTGTCCATCTTTCTGTCAGCATCAATTCGATATATCTATAAGGCAAACAAGGTAGCATGAATATAGTTTGACAAAATTGCATGGATAAAAATTGTCTGCATTTTATGTTTGCTGGTCTGAATTAAAAAAAAAATTAAAACAAAGTATTAGAAATAGTAATAATAACAATAATAAAGGATTAACCTCTGCATCTTGGAGTTGTTTCAGCTTCTGTCGCACTGATTTATTCAGCCGTTTAAATTCTTCCAATTTTTCCAGCAAAAGCCCCTTTTGCCGTACGATTTGGCTTTTGTCTTTAGTAGACCTACCAGAACCCTAAAATAACACAAGTCATGAAAAACCCCGTTGTAATTAAAAGGCAGAATCTTTTAACAAAATCTGTGGAATACAAAAAAATTGTGTAAAATAATCATACAGCAAATTCATCTTCCATTGCATCTTTGAAAGCTACCAGCTGTATTGCGGCAGCGCTGGCAGCAGTTTCTGCATCAACTAGGACTTTCAGAAAAGGGCTCTTTACATTATTGACGTATTCGTGGCTAAAAGAAAATGAGATGAAAAGGAGAGAAAGACTTCAGGAATCTGACAGTTCTTAACGTTTTCTGCATATTGTATGTTGTGTTTAAAAAAAAAAAAAAAAAAAAAAAAAAAAAAAAAACATGCAGTCAACATCCTCACCCAGCCCCAGCTCTTGTCCATAGACTCTGTGCCAGGGTCTCTCTTGGCACAACATTGCTGTCTAAGTCACCACGACTTAGAGGAAAATCCTCCCCCGTGGGGCTGAAACCAAGGGGCGGACTTTGGGGTTTACCCTCCGGAGACATACCTGAAATTAAAAACTAAAACAAAACAATACCGATCAGTGCTAAAGCAGAATATATAGATAGTGTACAACCTTCATCACTGGTACTATGCATTTTATTACCTTATCCTTACTAATTTGACTTGTTCTAGCTCAGGCGTTAAGGTCGCCACATAGCAACGGATGAGGTTCAGTAGTTCCTACGCTTTTCGATCCACTGTTTAATTTAGATGACATAAGCAGTGCCACTAACAAATGTAATCTTATAAAATTAATCTAAACATGGTTCCCTACAAATACATGCTACAAAACCTGAAAAATTACTCACGCTTTCGCTTTTTCTCTGTTGTTATCGACGCCTCTTACTACAAAACACTTCTTCGCAATATCCAAGGCTGATTGGTTAGCTTTTAAGAAACGTAACTACGCAAACACATTTTCCGAACCCTTATTGGATCTGTAGACGGGAAAAGAGGCGTGGTTAAATTTAACTATGGTCCCGAACAGCCAATTAACATGAGAAATAAAAGGGACTGGATGAAACCATAGAAACGTAGAGGAAGTTTACTGTATCCACACAGCTCCGATAGCCGCTACGTCGCTAGATGGATCTTATCCTGTTGAAACTGAAAAAAACTACTTATACTTATACTAGATAAAGGGTTTTACCTTTTGTATAGTTGCTTTGGGTTGCTGGGGCTTCATCGTAGCAAGTTAGCCAGGCAGGTTAATGTCCGTGTGGTGAAAATGTTTAAAGCAAAAATTCTCTTCGTTGGTCCTAACGAGGTAAGACTGAACTGCCTGTAGCTGTAGTGTTGACAAAATCGTATTCTAAATCTATTTGATATGTCTATGGAAAAACTGGCGCGATTTGATTAAAGCAGTTTCTCTATACTCCAGCAAAACACATGGTTGTAGGGGAAATTTTCGCTATGAGCATCTGTGCATCTGTGATCGCAAATAATATATATGTGTTGTTATTTTTTCAGTAGATTTAGGTCTGGATTTTGAATACGTTGTTCCAATAGATCCTTTGATCTAAATAATTCATGTGATCTAAATAATTCAATGGCAGCTCTATGTATACTATGGGTAAAGAATGTTATAGGTTATGTACGTATATTATGGTTAATGTCCAAAAAGATGTTAAACCCAACTTAATCTCTAGTCCTCTACAGACTCGACTATGTTTACTTGCAGGACTGCCCTTCCATTCTATCTTCCCATCAACTCCAGCTTCACTGTTCTTGCTAAAAAAAAAAACCAAAAACACTAATTATTTTGGAGAGGGGATGGTGTATTAAGAATGTTTTAGCACACTATCAAATAAAGGGCAGATTTGCTAGGATGTTAATTTATTGAAGTCTTTTTAGATGTATCATAAACCAGTAAAATAAAAAAAAGGTAATGAAAGTAAATCATTCTATTTTTGCCTCAAAACTTTTCTTTGAAGGTTTACCTTGGAACTAAAAACATATGGGCACAGACAATTTTAGTAAGAACCTGTCTGGTATTTTTAAGTGGAAAGATAAAATATGTTTACATCCATCCATCCTCTGCCGCTTCATCTGTCAGTGCCGCGGTTGGGCCGGTGCCTAACTCCGGCAGACCATGGGCGTAAGGCGGGGTACACCCAGGACAAGACGCCAGTCTGTCGCAGGGCAACACATAGACGCACAAGGACGCACAACCATGCACACACACACTCACACTTAGGGACAATTGAGAGATGTCAATTTATCTAACAGTCATGTTTTTGGACTGTGGGACGAAGCTGGAGTACCCGGAGAGAACCCATGCATGCACGGGGAGGCCATGCAAACTCCATGCAGAAAGACCCCCAGATCGAACCCGGAACCAACAGCCCTAACCACTGTTCCACCATACAGCCCCATCACAGCTATATTCACTCTTGTAATTTGTCACGGTGTTGTATTTTGACTGTGAGTTGACTGATGCATAAATTTAATACAGTAAACATTTTCAAGGCAACAGCGCTAACCACTGTTCCACCGTACATTAT
>JAUZNJ010102538.1:0-47578 GCA_034780135.1 Jordanella pulchra | reverse complement strand
GAAGCCAGCTGAGATTGCCTCCAGCATCAGTTTTTTGTGTTTCCTGAAAAATTGCAAAAAATGACTTAGGCAATTATTTTAAGAAGGTGACGATATGCTAAGAACAGGTGAGAATGTGAAGCTTTCTCTGTATTGGTAACCCTACCAAAAATTACACATCGACCACTTAATTAGGAGGTAATAAGAGGACACAGTATTTAAAGAGCTGCTGGCTGTAATTTGTTTAATTAGGCTCGATGATTATGAATTAAAAAGAAACAAACAAAATTCTGGAACTTTTTTGAAGCTGTTTTCCATCCAGCTAATTGATTAAACCATGAACTGAATATTTTGACTGAACAGGTTTTGGGAGGGCTTAGTAAAAGTCTAGAATAAATTAGATTCAGTTGCTGTATTAGTTCCTAGTCTAAAATTATTTAATGCTTTCTTTTCTGTAGAGAGTTAATAAATTATATCATTGTTTGAAAACTGCTTTTTGTATTTCGTCAGTTTGTCTTTGTTTCATTAAAATGTATTAAATGATCTGAAATGCTACAGTGTGGCAGAAGAGAAGTGGAAAAAAAGAAAAAGTCAAATCTGCACTGCTTTATGACATTGTTTTTTATTGCTTCCCAGCTGTAACCTTTGACCTCTTGTGTTTTTTTTTTTTTGTTTCACATCTTCCCATCTTCTCCTGCCTCAACCCTGCAGAGACGTCCAAGCAAGTGGCCGGCGATGAAATTTCGCAGAGGTTCTGGACATCCCGCATATGCGGAGGTGGAGCCGGTTGGCCATGAGAAGGAGGGCTTTATTGAGTCAGAGCAGTGCTGAGGCAGGAGGTGAGGTGACCTCATCCCCACCTGATCCCACCCTCGATCCATCCTGTGCGTGACCTCCTGCTTCACCAGGAACCTCTCACCCGACACCTCCAGGACTGACCCATCGGTGAAGGAGCTTTGGTAAAACTCTTAATTTGGCCCTTCAGAGCTGAATAAAAGCCACCGATCAGCTGCGGTCAGTGAGGAGCAGATTAACCGAGGTCAGAGGGGAGGAGACAGCATTGAGACATCATCATTCAGCTGACATTGATAAGGATTTCTGGGCTGCTATCATGCTGCCATGGAAGGATTGGACTGACTTGGTTATTTTTGTCCAAGGAAGAAGCAGGATGACCTACTATATGATATATACTGTATTTTCAGAATCAATAGAGTATGTGAACAGAGATTTCCACTTGTCAGTGGTGTTTAAGCCTTTGTATATCCATCAAGTTTATACTAGTTTTCACTTTTATTCCAGCGATTTCTTTTTTTCATTTGCTATATTTAGTTGGTTGGGGTTGGCACATTATTCTGGACTCTTTGTTGGTATTGCTTTTTAATACCACAGCAGATGTAATTGACTTTTCCACAGCCTGTTCTGCTGTGTGATGTGACGTGAGCCGAACTATCAGTCAGATCAATCAGAGCTTATTCAGCTTCCTTTTTTTTTTTTTGGATAGTTTAATGATGATTGACTGGGGAAACGTTGTTTGTCTCTTTTCATGGGTGATGGGAACATGTCTTTTATGTTTTGGTTTTTTTTTTTTGGTTTTTTATCACCGCCTCACTGTTTTCTCCCTGACTAGAATTTGCACAGCCTTTCCTTTCTCATTTTCATGCACATTTTCTTTTTTTTAATTTGCAAATTTACAAGACCGGTGCTTGTGAGTGTGAATATATTTTCTAAAGTGTAAGTGACTTGTGTGTGTGAATACAAAGGAGTAGTTAACAGTATCGATAGGATACCTGCTTGTGTTATGGGTGCTTGAGCTGGCTCTGTAAGGGTTGTTCTTATATTCAGAGGTGCAGTGGAGGAGCAGTGATATTTACATACACTCATCCAGGTTGCACACACAGCCCCATATATTCTTAAGAAAAGAAACAGCAACTGGGCATATACGTTTGAATGTACTGTACATTTTCTTCGTCCCACAGTAATATGTAGTTAAATCTCAACAGGTTGTTAACTTACCACATGCTCTTTGGAGCCATATACATGCTTCTAGCATGACTCATGATATTTCATAAATCCTTAGGGCAGACTTCATTTCAATTGGCTGGTTTCCCGGCACAGACTTTCTTTTAAGCATAGTCGTCATATTTTTCCATATATTTTAAATCAGGGATTTGGCAAGGTAATATTAGAAGTTTAATATTACCCTATTGTATTCATTCCAAAATGCAGTTTTATGTGTAATTAGGCTGAGGATCTTTTGACAGTTGGAGTGATTAATTGTGTGCATGTTTCAATCACCTGGTTGTTGTTTTGAGGTGAAGTTGATGACAGCAGAAGTATTTTTCCTTTATTCTGTCCAACTATTACTGTGTATCATAACAAATAGCAGTACAGCCTCAGCATTATGGTGCCACCACTATGTTAGGCGAATGGTGAAGTGCTTTTTATTTTTAAAAGGATTAAAAACACATTGTGACAATATGTTGTCGGACCTAAATTCATTGACACATTCTGTCTGTTTAGTGGTTTTCCAAACATTTTCTGTTCGACTGCCATTATGGTTTTAATTAGTTTGATTGAATCGAATGGTTACAGCTTGTTTCTTTTTTTGTTTGTTTCATTGCAGATCCAAATAACTTGTACCTGTTTTAAGACCTTGAATCAGAAGTTGTTCAAAAATGGCTTAAAGTTGCTCCAGCTTGTTTAAACTTGGCACATCTTCTTTATAGATCCTTTCTAAGTTTCTTGAACCTTCTCATTATACATTTAAAATTGCTCATTTGAATGTTTAATGCTAAACAGATCTATTCTTTGCAAAGAAAAGAAAACCTCTGTAAAGCATGTGTGGAGTAAAGAAAACCCACATTCCTTTTTCAGTTACAATTTAGTTGGAAGTTACATCCTGCTATTTGTAATATATATATATTTTTAAAATAAGCCCAAGAACAATATCATCTAAATAAATGTGAGTAATATTTACAAACTCCTGGTCAAAAATGTATCTGAATACAAATGATGTCTTACTAAATTTAAAGGACATTTTTCTTTTCCAGTGTCATAGCAAGTAATAAAAAGATTTAACACTTATTCTATTCAACATGATAATGACTATACCAAAACAATTACAGATTCAGGTAACTCTTAGCAAACACTTCTACTATTGCATTTATGCAAAGTGCAGTTATGGTCCTAAGATACATTTCTTGCTTGTATTTTGTTTTTATGAGTGGCCTTTTTCTCCTTTACTCTTTTACTAAATTGTGAACACTTTCTATTTTTGTTGCTGTCACATTCACAATCCAGGTATTAGTTTTATTTTTTATTTGTTTGCTGTTTTACACCAATGAACCTACACTCATTGTAAAGGTGAATATCTAACTGCAAATGAAAATGTGCAATTTTCCATCTTTTCAGGATGTAGAAAATACTTCAACATTTCAGTCATTTAGATTTTTATTTCTGTTAGCATCATGTTGCCATTACATTCTAACCAAAGACAGATCAGCCTGAGAGTGGAAACCGTTTCCCCTCAAACCCTCCACCCTGTTAAAAGTAGCTTTGGTTGGTGTTATTGTAAACTGTGTAGAAAGCAAGGTATTTCTTTTAGACATCAGAAATAAAAACATGCTAAACACGTCTCCTTAGTTATAATCTTCAATGACTACTTAGAAACCACAAAGAGCTATTAAATATAAGTTGGAACTATTTATCAACTTTGGACTAAATATTTTGTTTACAGAAATTTAAAAATTTAAAAGAAACCAGACCGTCCAATTTTTGGTTCAAGCATAAAGTAGCAGCTTTCCAGATATCTACAAAAAAATAAAAAGCATTGATTATATATATTTTTTTTTTAACTGATGCTAACTAACTTGATTTCCATTCAGCTAACATGATATTTCCATTTAATCTCGCTTTAGCTATGGAAGCTAGCTAATTAAGGTTCGGCTAACTTACTTTGACGATAAAAACAGAAAAAAGGCGATATATTTGCTGGTATCAAATGCTTTATGATGTTTTAAATTTATCGTTAATTGACACTGATTTTTTGGGGGGGATTCTAGGATTTTAAAAACATTATTTTGACAGGATTTTCTAGAAAAATGGAAGTCAACATTTAAATATTTTAGTCTAGGCTAATACCACTAGTTTTTAAATGTATCTGGAAAAAAATCACCAAAACTTTAATCAATAGAACTTTATAATTTATAAATTGTGAAAACCAATATCTGCTAATTATGATATTTATGTGCTTTTTTCTTTACTCACAGGTGATGTTTTCTATTCGAATTGTAACATGCCCTTCTAAGACAATGGTGATGCCAGGTGGCCATCAGAAAACCTGCCTGTTATTTTCTATTACATATTCTAAACTAGTGCTTTCTTACTAGCAGCTGAAACTACAAGAAGATCTACTGATCCCTTTCAAACTTTTCCTTCTTTGAAGCTTTGATGCTCTTAAAGAAACCAGCTGCAGCTGAAGTTCTTTAATTCGCTCTGAGCAATACTTATCCAAAGTGTGGTGAGGCCACTTTTATTTTATGCAACATTATTTGGCACTAACCATATGAGGTATCCTTGAGAAAAATAAAAAAAATATATTAATACATCTTCAAAAACATCCAAAACCCTATCTGCATTTATTCAGCCCGGTAAGAACAAACTAAATGACAGAACAGCGTTGATCTTAATCCTGCATTATGGAGTCTAGTTCATAATAGTTATAGCAAAATTTCTATTGAGGGTTATGATAAAAGACACTCATATTTGACTGTTCCTTTAGAAAAATTTGCATTTCTATGAAGATAAGGAAACAACGCTGAGGAAGCTCAACAACAATCTTAAATGTTTTTGCTTCCAACTGTCACTTCATAACATTGCGTCATCCGTCTAACAAAACCGGCTAATATTTTTTACTCTTAACTGATAAATTTAGGTTTCACATCCAAAAGAATGGCATTCAAAACAAAAGCTTGCAGTTTGGTTTTTGTTTTATTCTTTCCTCGTATAAACGCTAAAAACTGGAAAATTGTGACTTTTATAACTTTAACCTTCTTAAAATTCGGATTTTTTTTTTTTTATGTGAGTTATTAAATTTTATTAAAAATTATGAAAAAAAACATACATTTTGTATAAGTTAAATGTGATCATTATTTGCATAAATTTTGATACATTAGGCTTTTCCGTATAATTTATACATTTTCTGTTCCCTACATATTTCTGATTTATTAAGTCGGGTTCTAAAGAGCGAAAATATCCCACTGATGATGCAGAGGTCTCAAAAATTAATGTATCAAATATGATACACTTGGCTTTAAAGGGTTAATATGAACTAATAACTTATAATACACAACCGATTAAATATGTTTAGGTTAATGAAGTGGCTTTTCCATGATTTCAGGTGTGTTTTAATACTGCTGAAAGGGTTCCTCTTGAAAAAATGTTTAATTTATTCTTCTTGAAACTGCAAGGGATTTATATTATAGTCAAAAGACACTTGGTGAAAGTGACTGACATTTTTCGTGGTAAGAGACTTTTAACGGAGCTATAAATCTTGATCTTACAGACGCAGGGGCTTGTTGGTGTCTTGTTTCACTAAACTTGATGAATCGTTTTTACTTTGGTTATAAACATCCTGTTTGACAAGAGTGGAGATGAGATGTTACTGATTTGGTGTTACTCTCTTGTGTGTTTGATCAAATGTTGACATACAACAAAAACCTACATAAATAAATGTTTTTTTTCTTCAGCATCCCTGTTTCTTTACATTATAATGGCTCATAGTTCAAACAATCACTCAGTATCAGCTGTCTATAATTTCTGTAACTACTGTTGTTTTGAATACATTTGAAATAAAGTTGCTAAAACAACCTTGTCCTTGCTGTTTGTTCCTCCACTAAAGTTTCTGATATTTCACAGAATTTTGGATTACAGAATGCATTTCTGATAAGATCGACAATTACATTGTACCTTTCATGCATATTTATTTCTGCATACATAGAATATGATGTTAATTAAATCCCAAATATCCACCAATAGAAAGGCAGGTGAACATGAAGAATTTTAGTTTTCTCATCTACACAAAATCTGCATATTTTAAAATTACAGAATGCTTTTAAAGTGTCCCTGCAGGTTTCTCATGTAAAATTTCCAATGTTTCCAGAGTTCCCAGTCCCGAGATGTTTATAATTCTTATAATTCCAAAGTGTGATCTTTTAATTTAATCTGCAACGCGGAGTTGCTAGAAGGAAGTTGGACAGAAGAAAGGAAGAAAGCATAGTAAACTAGGAAGTAAAGGGGAATAAAAAAAGCTGAAGGAAAGCAGGTACAACAAAAAATATGAAGAACTGAAGAAACAAAGAAAGGGAACATAATAAAGGGAGGGAGGTAGAAGACAATGGAGGAATACAGAAAAGCAAGAAAGATGCAATAAAGATGGAACGAAAGAAGAGGAAAGATGTGGACTCAAGTTACAGAAGACACAATGAGGTTAATGAAGGACAGAGGAGGAATAACGGAACAAAAGGAAAGAGAGGTGGCAAAAAGAGTGAAGTAAAGGGAAAACACGTATAGAAAGAAAAATGAGAATACAGACATAAGAGGAAGAAATAATAATAGGAAAATAGGCCCAAAATCAAAAAGGGAAGGCACAAGAAAAGAATCGAGGAGGACAAAGTAGGAAGAACCACATGTCTGTAAAATGATCCCCAATCAGGTGAGTAGATGAAGGAGAAGCTCAGCAGCACCAAAGCTGAGTAAAAAAAGACAGCAGATAGAAAATGGTGTCAAGTAGAAGTGTTTAAAATATCGTCAGCGTTATCTGGTGTTTTGCTCTCATCTAGTGGTCAAAGGACAGAATGCTCAGCATATTTAGGTAAAATGCTGTTTTCCCTGCTGTTCTGTTTTAAAACTAAACAACATAGAGTGGTTTTTAAATCAAAACTCTGGATAAAAATTTGAACAAATTAGGTGGGTTTTCGATTTTAACTAGAAAAAATTGAAAACAACCTCTTATAAAATGATCTCTAAACAACAAAGTACATTAGCTGTTTCCTCAGTGAAAATATGGTTTCTGTTACTGACACAGCTGGCTCACACTCAAACAAAAACAGATCTACTAGGACCCTGACAATTACTCCTCAGTTAACAATAGGTAGCATAAACACATTTTAAGTTACATGTTCTTTTTTTTAATTAACTTGCTTGTAACTTGTTTGTTTGGTGCAGAATTCAAAAGTTTTACTTTTCTAAAAATAATCATTATTGTCATGAACTTCATTAACTCATTGATTAGCTGAGCAACAAAACTGTTAACTTTTTTTATTTCAGACTTTAGTGGTGTTTTCTGAATACACAATATTGAAGTGTTGGAAACCCTTGTTGGGCTTTTTAACTGTAGCTGTACTAGTTTTTACCATTTCAAAGGGGCCAAACCCTTAGATCTTTGTGATCCGATCAAGTTTACCGATAAGTAATTTATGCTTCCTTAATAAAATACTTAATGTTCAGTTTAGTCTGTGTAGAGTGGAGGGTATCAGATAACAGCTTCGGGCTGTTAAACATCACAAAAACCAGGGACACGTCCAAGTAGTGGTCCTCCAACAGTGAACTAAATCCAAAGGCCAGCATTAATCAGAGACAGTTGAAAGACGTGGGAAATCCGTAGGAACTGTAGAGATTCACTACTCGCGTCAAAGCATCAGTCAACTGGAAAACTATTTGTCATTTACAGCTCTTTATGGAAGACTGGCGTCCTTAGGCAGAGGTCAGCTGCTAAAAACCCTTTGCTGCATGTTCTCCCCTTTCCTCTGTTAATTTCATCTATGTCCTCATTGCTTTTAATTTGTCAAACGGGAAAAACAAATGTAATTAATCCAACTGTAGGTGGGAGATAAGGATTTTACCACACTATGGTCTTGTCCACGCTGGTGCTCATGAGAATTGCTTTTTTAGACAAAACAATGCAGCTTTTGTCCACTGGGGGAGCCAAAGATCAACCAAAACTGAAAGTTACTTTGTTTTCTTCTTAATGCAAAACATTTATTTATCATGTACAGTTTGAGCCTAATTTTTACACTGGGTGGGTTTATCGTTCACCCTTAGCAATGTTTTAGAGTTTGTATAATAGAGTGAACAATTATTCAACCGCTGGACATAAGGATGGATAACAGGATAAATGGGCAGAAAGAACGAAAGACAAACAGATGAAAGGATGAGTGCTGTGAGTAAAACGGATGAAGTGACAAACGTGTGAAAACATTCACCTGTAATGAGTATGCACACTTGTTTAAAAGAAAAAATGGGACAACATACTACCTTAAAATTCTTTATTCTGTAGGAAACTAAAGGACATTTCACTTCAGATAGTAAAATAATAGACAGAAAACTAACTAAAGTAACCGTTCAGGTTACCATGACTGATTGTTGGCATTTTAGCAGGTTAAGAAGTAAAATAAAGGTAGGTCAGAATTTACTCTAAACATGCGTTTGAAGGGCAACACTTGGAGTGAACAACTGCTTTAGTATACAGTTTTACATAGTTTAAATGAAGAAAAACATGCAGCAAGACTAAACTATTCACAGTTTGGTCACAACAAAAGGGAATTGTCTGATAAAAAAAATAAAATAAATCTGTTCATCACCTGAAAAATACCAGTGACAGTTTAATAGTGCAGTCCATGTCAGCTACTTGCTGTATGTAACAACCTGTGCTCCTTTGTTTTATATTCACCCTACATCAACATACACAACAATTCATCGAAATACAGTAAAAAGGATAAAAATAATAAAGATCTGTTGACATGTTGTTGAAAAGGCATCAAACACATTAATATGTCTGGTTATTACTTTAAATATGATATATTTGTAGGGTTTTTCTACATTCAGTAACATTGTGTTTACAGGTCTCTGGCTTTTCATGCGTCTCAGTCAGCAGACGGTCCATCGACACACAGGGTCTGTTTAATCTAGAAGCAAAGAGAATCACAGTGTTAGCACAAAATTTACATTAACGTGAGGTTTCTTTATATTCGGATAGACTGAAGTCACTATAGCAGAGCAATGCTTTGTCCCAAAGAGGAGGAAATGTCAAAAGAGACGAATTTAGAAAACAAAATCCACAATTACAGCTTCAGTGGCTGCATTTGAATCACCAGGCAGGAACAGGAAGAAGGCGTCAGCTTAAAAAGGTAACGTTAAGTTACTTTCTTAAAGAGAAGAATATCATAGATCACATGAAAAGTATGCTTTGCCACTCCCTCCATTTGCTATCCAACATTAATGTTTCTCTTTTTCTTTTTTTTTAAACTGAGAGTTGTGTAACATTTGTTATCATTGTGTCATTTTAATCATGCAAATGGGGACAAAAAAAGCAATATTGGCTTCAAGAATCAGCCCTCTTATCAGTCCATCAGATCTCTACTGTGAAATAAAAAAAGTAAAAGGTAGAAACAGCCTGTAGGCAAGTTAAAAAATAACCCAACACTGAAAGAGGTCTGATTATTTCACTTGCTCTCCCGTTTTGTGCTGACTCTCTGCAAATCCTCAACATAAGGCAGGAATGGAAATAAGGTAGAAAGGATGAAATGGGAGAATAAACTGGAATTAAAAATATTTTTTCAAAAGAAAGAACAGTCCTGAAAAAAAAAAAATTCTAAACTTTTCCAGGCTACATATGAACAGAAAGCCATCAAACAAATATTTATCTGTGATGGAGTCGGCTCTCTGAAGTTTAACATCATCCTGCTTTAACGAGTCCAAAAAAACAGCCTTAATGTACGTTTAGGATCACAGTCGTGTTGGAAAACCTGTTGTTGTCCAAGTTTTTTACCTTCTACCTCGAACATCCGGCTCAGGTGAATCTAAACTGCTTTTAAACAACCCAATCCACTCCTATAATAAACTAGAAAATGATGGAAAGCTGGTTTTAAATCGCTACAAACTGCGAGGGGACCAACCCAGTAAAATCTGCTTCTTTAGAAATAAACAACTTCAAGTTTAAAAAAATAAAAACTACAGCTAAACATGTTGAGTACCTTCTAAAGAAAAGTCTTACGGTTGTTTTAATGGTTCCCTACCAACCTTGCAGATTATTTGCACAAAATTAGGACAAGAGAAATGTTCAAACTTAACCACATGTGTGTGTTTTAACAGGAAAATGTTCCCAAACACATCTGAGCTCATTGTGGAATAGATAATGTCAGGACATAAACAGATAAATGAGTGATCAAATATACAGTTCCAGTTATGCCACATGCTGGTTTCTAGCTACAAATAAAGTGTGTGATTGAGGAACAGAACATTTAGTTAAACATTAGTAGACCTGTGTGTATATATTTGATCTTACATATGAAATATTAAACCTGAATGGAGTAGAAAAATATGTTTAAACTTGTGAACTTGATTTTCTAATTTTCAAAACCATAAAACTTCCACCCACCACACACACACACAAATAAGCGTTCAGTTCAATAAGTATTTCAAAGCCCAAACTGAGTATGATGCATGACATCTTTGTCATTTGTGATCCAATGAGAGCTCAAAGTTCACAACTGAAAGGAAACTTGGATTTTTTTTTCCCAAACATGTCACTGATATTGTTCAATAACCTGGGAAAATGTAAGCTAATGCAGGAGGAAATGTGAACTCAATTTTTCAAACGTAAAAGAAGTTGATTATAATCATTGTCGCCTGTACATTGTGTTTAACATGATCCACCCACAGACAGCTGTTATGACTCAGCAGCTTTTCTCACCCTCATTTGGTGTCCGCTTTCTGGTCACATGACGAATTTAACCAAAACAATCAAACTGTGTAACTAGACAACTGCAGAGTCTTTTTAGTAGTTTTCTCTTGTTTTACATACAAACCCCATTGAATCAACTAAAATCAAACATATTTTACTTTATTTGATAAAATATTGCTCCTCTAATGAGCCAAGATAAAACCATCACTCACTGCAGTTCTGCTCTGCCTCCAAGGTGTTTGAAAGGTCAAGTCCAGAGTTCTGTTTGGGTCGGGCTCCCAGCTCTGGTGTCGACCTGGCTGGATTCTGGTTCCCATCCAAAGGTTTCTCCTCCACCGCTAATTTGTAGAGGCCCCCCTCCTCCGCCACCATCTTCTCAACCTTCCTCATCAGCTGTCCCACCTGAGGATTCTCCCCAAATATGGAGTTATTAATAACCAAGAACCTTTTCTTACACTTCCTCAGAACCCACTGCAGTTCTTTCCCCTCCCTGTGTATGTAGCGCTCGATAGAAATTTTCCGCAGCACCTCGCCCCAGGTGAACACCACGATCGTGTGATTCCATACGTGCTCCCCGAAGAGGCTCACGTGCTCCTCAATACGTGTGCGGTCCACCTCAGTGAACATGCCCACAGGGATCACCAGCAGGAAGGCATGAGGACCTGGAGGGCAAAGAGAGGCGCCCCTGACCAGCTCCTTCTTATAGGAGGAAGGCGTGTCCTGAGCGGAGAACCAGCCAGGTGTGTCCACCACGACCACCTGGCGCCCCTCTACCTCTGTCTCCCTGGCAACGCAGAACTCAGCAGCTCGTTCAAGGTGGAACTCCTCCCTGCCCAGGATGGTGTTGGCTGTCAAGCTCTTCCCGGGCCACCTCCATCCTAACACCACCAGGCGGATTTCAGACAGATGGCTGGCCTGGACTGAAGCTGCTGCCTTTTGGGTCTCCTCCTCTGATCCAGACGCGTCCCTTGCTACAGTCAGAGTTTATACAAGTTAATATGAGCAGGGAATACCTTACCACCAAGGAAAATCATTTACTAGATCTTATTTAGCCAAATGGTATTATATTCTTTAAAAATATTATGGTTTCACTGTATTTATACAACATTTTTCCACAAAAATGTAAAACATGAGCTAAATAAATAAAAAAAATATGTTTAAAACCAAACATAAATTACAAAAAATACTTTTACAGCTTCTGAAATACGATTTGCTTAACTATCATGCTAGTATACTACATATCTATATTGTTCTTTTTTTCTCTAACTCAACTTTGAACGGACGGACATACTTTTTGATGAGTTTTCCATGTCCTCACACACATTTCATGTTTTTCACTTTTTATGGCAACAATAAACAATAGTTAATATTTTAGATGCAGTCCACTTTTAAAAAGTGAAATACAGATTTAAAAGCAATGATTCAAAATAAAGAGCTACAATGATATAATTCCTCAAAGTAGGATTTTCTCCTTAAAGAGATACATTGATCCAGTCCTCTTCCGATCCAATCCAATACCTAGGCTGAGTATATTGGCTGATATCCGATACTGATCAGATTTAACTTTTGAATGAATGAACCGTGCTTCTAGCCACGCGAGTGAAGGCTTTATCTTTGAAATAAAAAGTAACAAATTATATATTTTCTTTTACGTATATTGTGTATTAACAAATAAGCTGCAAACTGAAATAAATAACCGTAAAGTCCACTAGATTGGATCTTAGATGCCTGATAACAAATCACTGATATCTGATCAAGCTCTTTAGTCATTATCAGAGCTGATATCCGATCCAGGTAGCGGTGCATCTCTTGTTCCTTAATTTCTTAAAAATGGCTGCAGATTAATCAATATTTTTATTTTTCAAGCTAAAAACTAGAAATGCAAAATGTATAGAACTGCAGTCCTCACTAAAATCTACATTTTCACAACAGTCTACTGGCAAGTGATTTTGCGGATGCAATATTTAGTGCTGAATTATATTGAAAAGTGTCATCTAAGGCTGGGCAGTATATCAATATTTTACAAATTATCAATTAATAATTTTTCAAAAGAGACGGCAGATGAGTATATCACATTTGCTACCAAGTTATTTTTCAGCCCTCTCAGACATGATGTCATGTTTATTTACAGCTGTAATCTACAGTCTTGTTATAACACCTTTATGAAAAAAAAACATGAAGATAATATTGTTTATCCCCATACAGTTTAAAAATATCAAGATATTAACTTTTAATCTATAGAATGATAGGGACATCAATGCAATTTTCATTAAAGTAATATACCTAGAAGGTTGCAGCTTTCACTGCCCTCAATGCCAACATTACATATAATTATAGTGCTGTGGATGCTAAACCTTTATGAGCAAAGCAGAAGTGTGTTAACTGTAGTGAACGTCGTTGGTCCAATATTGGGCAAAAGTATGTATATCAGATGTTTTCCTAAAATCGTGCAGTCTTAGTAGAAATATGCTACTGAAATTAAAGACACATTTATTAGAATGCATTTTACATAATATAACCAGACATTTGAATAGGACTGATGTTGTATAATGCAAATACTTTACAATGCTTTAAATGTAGGCTAAAGTTCAACTCCGACCATAAATATGAAAACAAGTTCATAAAACAAGGTATTAACTTTATTAATTCTGGCCTTGTTACCTCAGTAAGTCCAAGTTACTTGAGAAAAACACATCTAAAATTGGGGTTAATCACCTACTTCATCATTCTAGTAACATGGTGATTGCATGTTGTATAACAATGTACAGCCCTAGATTTTTTTTATTATTATTTGATGTGCTAACCGTGAATAAAAGCTTATCAAGAAAAACCGCCATCTCCAATCTATTTTAATTACTTATTACAAATCCACTACAGTATATCAGCCACTCTTTTTAAGATCTGCACAAATCTGAAAAACAATGCTTATTTATTAAACACTTTTCAAGCCACTAGGAATCCTGAAATTGAAATGCTGGTATTCATTGTGGCGACACCATGGTTAAAAGATTCACAAAAAACAACTATTATGTAAACAAATTGGTAAACCAAATACCAACAGAAAGCTACACATAACAGTGTTAGTATATTGTGCAATACGTTAAAACATACGATGCTAATATAGATCTTATCCATTACTTTATTTAATATTAATATGAATAATAATAATAATAATAATACTGATCTTACACATTATTTAAACAATGTATTAATTAAAATCTGAAATGTATACAAATTGTTCTCAAATATTATTTCCTAATTTTGTGAACACACAATTTTTTTTACTTTAATTTGTCAGAGAAAAAAAATATATATCTATATAGTTAAGACTTTAAGGCTTTTCCTGATCTCGAGGTTTCTCCAGTATTTCCTGTATTCACGTCCTCAGACAGCTCCTTAAACACAAGACTTCCTGATTTTTTTTCCTGTCTATATATCACTCTCTTTGTATCCCATTTCAAAACAACATAATGACCTTCTCCAAATGTTGATATTTCAAATAACAGTAGTTTAAGTGACAAGATGTATCATAATGATGTAATTCAGTACAATGGAAAGAGTTAATTATTCATAAACATAATCTACGGGGCAGTATGGGCCTTCTAAGACTAAAAGCTAAACTGTAACTAGCATTTCTGATGTTTAAAAATGCTGGAAGGGAGACGTGTCCCAGTTCTGTTCATTTTTTCTAGTTTGAAACTGCCTGCTAATTTTTAATGCTAATTTCTCTACTCGCGGTGACGACGTGTTATTAGTTTAAAAGTTAATAAAACAACCAGATAAAAGCTATTCTTCCTCACCTGCCGTCTGCTGTGGTGCGTTAGTGTCCATAGTGAGTTTTATCTCGGCTTAAATCCTTCTTTTTGAGGGGCTTAATTCGCTTCAGGCGCTTCGTTTTTCGAACTTCCTCCTGATGGTGACACAAGTTTCCGGAACCGAAACGTGAACGCTACTTCCGGTCACCACTTTCAGAGTAAGAGCGCGGTATTAATTAAACCGGATGTAGAAACACTGCGGACATTACAGTCGCTGGCTTTGTGAATTTTGTTTGAAATTATCCAGTAAAATCTTGAAATTGCAACCAGAAACAGTTGTGTCAGCCAAAGTTTTACAGATTAACAATATTGGGTTTTTCTTTTACATCATTTTACATGATGTATATGCTAAAAAAAATAAGACAACATGCAGTCCAAAATCACAAGTAATGAAAGAGGAGCTTTTGAGGTCATTTCTGGTTTCTGTCCTTTAAAGTAACCTTTTTGTTTTTAAGTAGCTTATGTTCTCTGTAAAACAGGAGTCAACACACAGATCCTCTCTTACAATTTTTATATCCTCTTAAATGGGAACAAAGATACTGCATGTTTAATTTGTTTTATTGCGTTGAGAGAGGTGTTGCAAAATAGCTATGAATATAAACAGTGATAGAGGCATGCTATTGTCTTGAGAAAATTACGTCCATTTTTTTTTTCCTGATTCATAAAAAAATTAAAAAACTAAAATACCATTTAAAACCTCCTAATTTGACTTCAGAGCCAGAAGCCTGATTTATTTCATCAGGATTTTAACAGACCAAATTGACAGAGGAACACAAGGTTGTGCAGCATTGCATTGCTATGAAGGCTGCTCAGCACTGCACAACATCCTGGTAAGCTGATGCAGAGCATTCAGCCAGAGGCTCCACCATTATAGGCAGCCGCACTGGACGCCATTTCTCATATAATGACTTAACACAATTTTTAGGAGACAGTTTTATTGTTAGTGATAAAACAAAGTTATGTACAACATTTAGTCTGAAGCTGCATTTATTTACACCTGGAGAAAAAAAAAAAAAAGAAATCAGCCCCATGGATTAGAACCATATCCTTCTTTGACAAGATGCAGCACAAAAGCCACTCGTGCATTAAGACGTTAGAAACATACAACAAACTTAAAATAGTTTAATTCCTTCAGTTTTGAATCTTCGTTGTTTATATCATTAATTAAAGGATTATTATAAAACATGCCTTAGTTTACCTAAAAACCATCAATTTTATGAGAAGTATAAAGAAAACACAACAAGTTTCAATAAAAGTGTTCTTTCTTTTTGTTAATGAACTCATGTTGCCCATGATGCCAGCATGCGCATGTCATCCTCATCTTCAGCCCTCTTTTTGGTTGCTGAAAAAACACAAGCAAAATAAGATTAAAATTAAAATAACTGATCAAAGTTTATTTCCCTACTACTTTATTATCAACAACTTCCCATCTATGAGGTAAACTGACCTTTTTATACTTTTAATACCTTTCCATATGGTTTATTCTGAGTGTTTAGGTCTCTCTATAGTTCAAATCCTTCATTTACCTGACATCCAATATGATTTTACTCTATAAATACAGTTCTATCACACTATGCTTATATGCTCTGAGCATGACTTTCATCCTAACAGCAAATCCATCACCTTACAACAGTATTAACATAATGTAAACTGCTCACAATTTTTTATGTTCCAACCACCAACTTCTTTGTATTCTAATGGGATTTTCTCTAATAGACCAACATAAACTTAGGAAGCTGAATTTACAAATGTAAGAAAAGTATTTGGAATCACTGGTCTGTATTTTTTAGAACCACTTTCTACTGGAATGAATACTTCAGGTTGTGAAACAGCTCAGACTCAGATTGAACTAGAGAGCTCCTGTGGAAATCCACTTTCAAATTTTACTACAGATTCTCTACTGGATTTAGGACTAGATTTAACTGTTTTTTTACCCATGGTTTGATCTAAATGAAGAATCCAAACTTTTCCACAACTCAAGATGAAATTATACAGCCAATACTCAACTCAGTGATTCAGCTGCTTGTACTGGATGTTATATCTATATTTCTTGTCATTAGCTTGGAAACTGTGCTTATTATTTATATGATATCTTATAAAAAAGTTCATTCATGTGTCCTTGTTATAAAATGTATATGCTTTTCCTTATTATAACCCTTTAAAGCATAAATCATGAAATTACGTTTTTTTTTCTTTAAAACCTATTGAACATTCTGATAATACATTTTGCATAATCTAAATTAAATAAGTTATTTTTGTAATTTAGGATACATTGGACATTTCTATACAATTTTTGAAATATTGTTTGCTCACTGTGTGTGTCTTATTTTATAAACTAGGCTTTTTTAAGATAAAAATATTAACACCACTGATGTAGAGGTCCTAAAAACTCAAATATGATACACGTGGTGTTAAAGGGTTGAAAACTAACAAACACAAACTGTTTGATGTTTTTTTAAAATGACAAAAGGTTACCAATAGATTAAAAAAAAAAAGTTTTATTCAAAGATCAAGTAATATCTGCGGCTTTAAACCATTTAAATTTAGCCGGCCTTTGAGTAAAATGGCTTTTTTAAATTTAGTTGCAGAACATTAAAAAATATTCCCAAAAGAATAGTTTTTCTGGATGTAAAAACAAAACAGGTTTGAATATTTTTGCAAGGCCCCATAAATGCCAACTTGGATATGTAGACTTGTGTGCAACTCACTTGCACGATGACTGGGCTGTGATGAGGGCAGTTTGGAGCTTGGAACGCTCGGCAGTCCTCCCATACTCTTCATGCTCTCCTGCAGGCCCTCCTGCTCCAACTCCTCCAGCTCTGCAAGCAGCTCATCCTAACGGGAAGATAAATATGTATACATAGCTCAATAATCTGTGCCATTAGGACAAACACACCAGGCGAAAATAAACATCTAACAATACAAGTGGAGAAAAATTAGTAACCTCGTCAAACTGCTCGCCAAACGGTCCTGAAATGGCCTCGCTGATTTCCCGAGCCACGTCTTGCTGCTCTGTGATGTCCTGCATCAAATCATCAATCTTGTCGATGTCCCTGGTAAGAATTTGAGAAATCTGATTTAAACAGAAGTACAAGTCATTTAGTTTGTCTTCTGAATGCTGTGAATGGAAAAATAATCTATCTACACATCTGTCAGGTGATTCACCAATCAATCCAATTTTCCCTGATCGTTTGTCATTTTTTTCTCCTTTGCCCGGGTAAGACACTTCCAATGTCTTGAGTTCAGCAGCAGTTCAGCATAAGGACAATTGCCTATGTTTTAGATACATTTATATGTATTTGTTCAAGCTGTGATTCTGTCTCTTCCAGTCAAATTCAAGGTGTTGTTGTCCAGGTCATGTGTGGCTCTCTTTCTGCCGGTTTTCCTTCCATTTAAGTTTCCCTCAATATCATTGCATCAAGCACCTGGCAAACAGTCAGTTTCTTTATTATGGTGCATTCAGACCAGGCACTCTGCATTTCAGATGCACAGTGTTTACACCCTGGAAATAAATGAAATATTATTATTATTATATTAATTACTAAAAGAAAAAGATCATGTGTGAGACTGCTGTTTCAGAGATATTAAAGATTTTGTTATAGGTCATCCAGAGGTCAACTATCCCCCCATTAAGCTCCAAATTCAATACAAATTGTCTGCTTTTTGTGCAGTAAAACTGTCGTTTATGCGGATTTGTTTTTTAAGATAGAATAATTTTTAATTTCAGCCATGACTTCACCATCCCAGCAGATGTTAGTGCTGCACTCATATCAGAATGGTGATGAATAAATCAGTCGGCAGATTTACCTTATTTAGTGGGTGACTGATTAATATTTATTAATTCATCAGCCTCCCAGAGCCTTTAGTTTGGACCTGTCGTTACCCTTGGTAACCCCATGGCATTCCCTATCTATATTTTACAATAAAAGCACAGGTAAAACTTAACTTCACAGCCTGCTGCTAAATTGTTCTGAAAAAAAGCTTCCTCTTCAACCAGGCACTGATTGGTTGCCGAGTTGCGATTTCACTGAAATTCTCAGCTCTGTTCAACTTCCGGGATCACCGCTCTGCTCTCTCCATGCGGTCCTGCATGTTAACAACACCTCTGTTCTATCTAGTGGTACCAGGTGAGGGCAGAGCAGTGAACACCCTCGTCCTTCCCCGCGCAGTTTAAATAGGAATACGATGTAAATCCACCGGTATCGAAACCAAACATGGAGAAGCAGCATTTAGTTCCTTAAGCTCCACTTATCTGGAACAAACTTCCAGAAGACTGTAAAACTGCTGAAAGCCTGAGTTCTTTTAAGTCAAACCCATTTGTTTAAAGCTGCCTTTGACTGTTGAAGGTGAATTGTTTATTTTTAGTTTGAGGTTGTGGTCTAAATGTTTTTATCTGTTTTATGTATGTTTTTAATGTTTAATTGCTTTTACTCTACTTTTATTTTTCATCCATTCTATTGTCTATTTCATGTAAAGCACTTTGAATTGTCCATGTACTGAATTGTGCTATACAAATAAACTTGCCTTGCCTTTTTTTTAGAAACTGGATGTTGGGTCTTCATGAAATGTTAGCCAATAACCATCCAAACTATCAGCAAAAAAAGAAATGTGTCCTTCTCTTTTGAACACTTTATATCAAACTATAGAAATAAACAGACTTTTCAATGATATTTTCATTTGTTGAGATGCCCCTGAATAGAACTTCCTGCTGTGAACGTATGCCAGGGTGGAGAGGATCATTGGTTCCCACTTTGACAGCGGATTTAGAATAGGTTAAATACCACTATCTGAGAAGGGGCCCAGATTAGAACAAACATAAATATAGATTTGAAAACAAGTATTGTTTAAAAAAAAAGCCAAAGTCAAACAAAAAAAACTTTTAAAAGCTTCTAGAATACGAGATGCTTCAGGACTTTCCGAATAGCGGGAAATCAATAATACATTTAAGAAAGGATGGTTGAAATACTTATTACTTTTCTTTTGGAGTTCCTTTAATCCACTTCTTAATTTATAATCCTGCTGAGCCTTTGTCTGAAATAGTCTTTGTTATTCATTGTCTCTATGGTTACCCTGTTTCTTACATGTTTTCGTGGACCTGCTTCATGGCCTTAGCAGCGAAGCCCATGTTCTTGAGAACCTCGGTGTTGGTATGCGAGTTCTCTAGAGCCTCCCTTTGAAACTCAATGGTGGACAGTGTGCCATCGATCTGGGTCAGCTGCTGCTCCAAGCGCTTCTTCCTCTTCAGGGCCTGCAGGGCAGCTGCTCCAGAGAAAAGCAAAGAGAATAAAAAACATGTTATTTCTTGACAATGCTTTTCATCTTGGCATGGGGTCCCTACTATGCCGAGGTTTTTATACTCTTCTGGATTAAAAATCAACATGCTTTTTCTGACATACTGTCCCTACAGATTATACGTCTTTATAGTCACTACAGTAAACAACCAGTACCACTGCCCTTCCATCTCATACAGGACCGAGAAAAAACAAGACATCAGGTTCAACAACAGGTTCATTGGACTGACAGAAACATTAAGCACAGCCTTTAAACGATTAATAAAATCTGTGCTGGTGTTAGAGACCAGCCCTGCTATGTCAGAGAGAGTTCTTTTTTTTTTTTTTAAACGGCACTAGTGGCTCGTTTTTCTGACAGTAGGCTGACAGGAAAGGGGGCATGAGAGAGGGGGAGAGACATGCGGGAAAGGACCACAAGCCGGATTTGAACCTGGGTCGCCCACGTCGAGGACTAAGGCCTCCGTACATAGGTCATTCACACTAACCACTGCGCCACCTGCACGCCCCACAGAGAGAGTTCTTGAGAGCAGAGTTTTCTCCAGGTGTATCGAGTGGACTAATGAAAGGAGACAATTGGTCCGTTTCTGAATATTTCATGTCATAATCCAACATAATCCTTGGCAGTAATGTTCTATCATAGGTAGCGGAAGAATTGGGTGTGTCCAAAGCAAAGACAGGAGGATCCTCCCTTTACATCGCTGTGTTTATTTTTAGTATTGAAATGATCACAGGTGAATCACAGGTGATACAGCTGAGAAAACACCTCAGTTGAGCTGAGCTGCAAGTTTTCAACACAGGAAGAAGAACTTTTAACAAACTTCCTCTCAGTTAATGATCCCTTCATATGTTTACAGATGTTTTCCACTCCATGGATGCACTGTGAACACAAAGAAACACCATGCAGGCCTGGTTTTCAGTAATCTAACCCTACATTCCATTCCCTCCACAGGCTGGATGCTGTAAAAACAATGGCAGCCTTCAGGTTAGACTTGTTACAAGCTACTGCCCATAAAAGAAACAAAAAGATAGCAAAATGTTCAGTGTTCATTTTTTGAAAGTTTCAGTGACAACATTTAAATTTATAAACTTTAACTAGAGCTAAACAACTGGAAAATAGAAAAGTTAACTTTTGGTTACATTTTCGATATGCTTTCTTGTACCAGATACAGTATAGTGATAAACATCCCATCTGTGAAAAGAATACTGCCTAAACTGAATCTGATATGATCCTAAAAGTGTAGTTGCAAAGGTTTACTGTCAGGAGTTTAATTGTATGTAGCTGAGTAAACATAATATTCACCTAAAAAAAGAGCACTTTAATTATATGTCAGCATCCAGCTTCCATATGACCAACACTAAACAGTTGATTATAACTTGAAGAGGAAACTATTCAAAACAACTTGGTATGAAAGTTTTGATAATCTAGAACGCTTGTTATTTGACTAAAAAAAATACTTAATACAGACTGAACTGGTGGTTCTGGGAATTGAGATGCAGCAAATACCATAAAAAAGCAGGTGCACAGTTCCTAGAAAAACATACCTCTCTTGTTCTTTGTGCCGTGCTTCTTAGCTGTGGCTATTTCTTGCTCTATTTTCTTCTCCAGGTAGTCTTGTTTCTTCGTCAGCATTTCCTCGGTTTCCCGGAGTCTGTGGATCGCCTCCTGCGGACTCGGTCCTCCTTTCGACCGGTGGTGTTTGGATTTAGAGGAAGAGTGGGATGAAGAACCGGAGCTACTGGAGCTTCCCTTGAAAAGCTTCGATATTTTACTCATTTTAAGCTCTTAAAAATAGTAAACGGCGTTAGTAGTTAGAGAAAGTGAGGTTCGTCTTTGTTTCACTTGACTCCACAGGCGGGTGTTGCAGAATTTCCTGCTCGACGGCTTTGGTTTTCAGTTCAAACCAGCCACTGGGAGAGAGCACACCTTTCAGCTTTACCTGGCCTATGACGACATAATATCTTTGCACACTCCTACTTTGCTTGTTTTACATTTAGGGGATAAATCATGAAAAGTGCGTTTCAAAAGTAGATAAATAAACTATGTATGTATATATCTATTTTTATTTTAAAGTGTCACACGCCTTAAAAAGACCTACCCTCCTACTTTAAACTAGTGTTTTATGACAGTTGCGAAACAAATCTACAACACGCTTTAAAAAACCTATATAATAATTGTTTTAATTTACCGTCAAACAACGCATTCCTAGTAATATATTTTTATTATTCGTGCTTAAAAAACATCTCATATAATCCGTAGAAATTCTTTAAAACTGGGGGTCAGACAGGGTTTTGGCGTGTTTGCAAAAGTACCATTAGACAATGTCAAGAGTTCTGATTTAACTGATTAATTAGGCCTACTTTAATAAATGAACTAAGGTGTATCTCTTTGAAATTTCTCGTTTCCTCTCCTCTAAATTCCAGAGATAACAGACGAAAAAAAGCAAAAACAGAACTTACTCCGTCCACTTGGTGTCGGTAATGCACCAACGTGTACTGAGCCGCCAATAAACAACAAAACAAAGTGAGTTCAGGCTACAGTATTTGCTAATGGCTGAATTAGACATTGGAAAACATTGTCAGGTCGATTCCTGCAATCTGAAAGGTTTGTTGTGATTTCATTCCGGACTTTAAAAAAGGGAAAAACTTGACGTATTTTTCTATCGGGATTTTGATATTTAGCAGATGTCTTCCAAGCATATTTAGCCTGTTAGCTAGCAGTCGTTGTTGTCTTCCTTAGCATAGTTTGCTAGCTGTTAGGTTAGCTCTTCAGGTTCTGTGTGGCTCAATTTTAAGGTTATATTTAGAAACATTTTTTTAGGGCTCCGAATTCATTTTTCCCTTTGTTTGGAAATTTTTTTCGAATTAGGTTTAGTTTAATATGGATATTTGCCAATGGTGTTCAATCATTGAAAAATGTTTTAAATTACAAAAAAAAAAAAAAAAGAAAAGAAATAAAAATACCTTAAATTTTATTTTGTTTTTCTACATTCCTGTTACAGATTTTCTTCCATTTGTTTGCGACTCCTGCTGTGGTGTTTACTGGTAAGTTAAAAATCGTTAAATGTACGTAAAAGTGCATTAGGCCTTATTTAAAGAAATTCAATTGGATCGCTGCTTTGATACCTAGATTTTCTGAAACAAGTGTCATTTATTGATCTTTAAAGAAGCTAAGACCTACATGAGTGCTATGATTGTTTTCGCTCTCTTCTGTTTTAGTACATTATATTGATCCAAGAAAATCATTACACAGCTACTTTATAAACACTTAAAGGTCCCATTGTTAAATATTCACTTAATAAAATATTTGTTCCTTTACTAAAGTTTTTTTTTTTTAAAACAATTAACAGTATGGTGTGGAGTTTGTGAGAAAAAGGGACAAAAAATATACCCTGCGTCTTGGGAATCTTTTTTTTTTCATTAACTGACATCAACTGATTCAAAATTGCAATGACAACCAGTTACCCCAGAGACTTTATTTTTAAGTGTTTTTTCATTGACAGATGTCACAACATTGGCACCTTAACCCTTAAAATGTGAAATCAAAACAATATGGTTGTTCAGCTTTCTTATGTAAAATAATGTAAATATATGCCATCACACCTGATCTGATAGTACTGTTGAACGAATAAACCATAAACCTTGCCATGTGAATAAACGTATCAGGCTTGACATAAACAATGTTTAGAAAAGGTAACAGAAATAAATCATCCCTAAATAAATGTATTGTAAAGCTGAAGCAGCGTCATTCATCTGATATCTGGACCAGTTAATCAGTCAGTATCAGAGTTGGATTGATGCATCTCTAATTATAACCCATCTAGTGAATTTCATTGCTGGATAACACACATATAAAAGATGAATAATACAGTAGACAGCAATAACATTGCACATGGTGATTAAATGTGGCTCTTTCTTTTTCTGTACTGTTTTGCTTTATTATTTTTTTATTATAAATGTCCAGACTTTTTTCTTTTGAGCTAGTGTTAACACAAAACGGTATTGTAGGAATGGGATGGGACTAGAGCAGTACAGTTTGGTCTGTTCTTCTTCATCTTATTCTTTTCTTCTGCCCTTTACAGTCTTGAGCATAGAAGCAGGGAGGCCCACTCCTGTGCAGAGGTAGGTCACGTTCTTTCTTTAATGTCAGGGTATTTTGGATCAGATAAGCGCTTCTTTGATCTCTTTCTAATATTGATAATGGTCATGTGCGTTTTTTTTTTTTTTGTTCAGTAAGTTTAGGACCTCTTTCCAGATTAATGTGATAGATAAATCTATTACTTCTTTTAACATGTATTACAGTACCCTTTTTTATTCACAACGTCTTTTTACTCTGCTTTAGGGAACAGTAACAAGGGAATCTAAGTGGATTGGAGGCAGCACCAGTTATCCCTGCTCCTTTGAAGACTGCAAGGGAAAAGAACTGCTGCCAGTGTTATGCCCACACTGTGAAAAGCACTTCTGTTTAGTGTAGGTTTGTTTTTTTTTCTTCAAATAGATCAAAGTGTGTGTGTGTTCCTGTTTGGCCAGTTGAGTGGGAGCCATTTTTATTTTTTTGCCAGCAAATTGAAGTTCGGTTGTAGGTTAGCATGGATGCATGCATGCATGCTAACCTACAACTAACCTATTCTGGAAAAAAAATCCTAATCTTAGCAAAGAAGACCACACATGGCTATTATCAATATTATAAAGACATCAAAGAAGCAGGCCAAGTATTTGTTACCTTTTGGGGACAGTTTAAGGCCCATTTACAGGAATATCCCACATTGTGGGGACTTACAGGTATTTGCAGGGACCAGTCGACAGGCTCTCTGCTGAGGTTGGGGTTTGGGACCAAGTGTTGGTATGTATTTGGTAATGGTTATGCCATAGAAATGAATGAAAGTCAGTGGAAAGTCCCCGTTGAGATAGCAGGACATGACTTGTGTGTGTGTAATTATTAAACAGCTAGGTTTTTGTTTCATTTCTTGCAGCCATCGTCATCAAGATGATCACAGGTGTGAGAAGTTGGAGGTCCAGAAGCCTCGTATGGCAGCCACAAAAGAGTTGGTGCAAAAGATTTTAGGTCAGAAAAAAAAAACCATGTGAAGGCAGCATTTCCTTTCTAAATTACCCTTTTCCCTATGAATTCAGAAGATGAAGTTCCATTTACCTGTAGTACCGTGCACAAATGAATTTAAATGCAATCAAGCTGCTGTGTATTGTGTTAGATTTGTATAAAAGGAATGGGATGAGTGGCTTTTCTATGTTGCTCTACTTTCTAGAACCACCTTTCACTGCAGAATAGCTGGAAGTATTTTAATGTCCATCTTAACATTTTATTGTTCAGACAGGTTAAAATCAACTTTGCTGATCTAACATTTCATATACTTTTATCTAAACCATTTAAGTGGAACTCTTGCTGTATGTTCCCATTTCTTTGCAGCTTCTAACAGGTTATTGGATTTAACTCTATCTTTCAATCAACCCTGCACAACTTCCCAGAACCACAATGCTGCCATCATCATGTTTAACGATGAAGGGTCGTGGGAAGGGGGATATGCTGGGTTAATATTTTCGTATTTGTAGATCATCTGCTTGGACATGTTTGCCTGTATCCCCTACATGGTTTGCAACAAAATGCAAAAGGTAGAATTTGAGCTGAGTGGGTATCAGAGTAAAGAAGGAGGACGACACTGTTGAGGTTTGTGTTTGCAAAAGTTACTAAGACCACAGTAATGTAGTGTAGTACTACTGATCACAGAAAACCCAATTGAATTCCCTGAAGTTTGTATTTGTAAACTGGAGGAGGGAAAAAAACAAACATGTGGTTTCAGTGTTTCCATAAGAGGTCCACTATAGATCCTATAATTTAAACCCTGTTTGGCTTTAGGCAGCAGAGTTTTTAGTCTTTTTCTTTGTTTGTTTAGAATCCAAGGATGGATCCAAAAGCAAAGGGCGCCGAGGGGCAAAGAATGCAGCCACTGCTGCAAAGGTAGCTCTGATGAAACTAAAGCTGCATGCTGCTGGAGACAAGGGACTGCCACAGGTAAAATCAGTTCCACCTTTTATTATTGTTAACTTTCATTTGGTTTCTGTGGTTTTCTTTCTTCCCTTTTTTGTGCCCCACTCCTTTTCTTTCTTTTTTTTTTTTAACAAAAAAGTAGAGTTTTGAAAAAAACAATAGAATGTTTAAAGTTCACATTGTTTAATCATTTGGTGGTGTTTTTTTCATATGTTTTCCAGACAGAAAGAACATACTTTCAGGTTTATCTTCCAAATGAAGCCAAGGACAGGAGCCGACCCATGTTTTTCTCTTCAAAATGGAGTGTGGGTAAAATGGTGGACTATGCAGCCTCCTTAGCTGGCCTCAAGAACAACAACAACGTTCTGACTGCAAAGGTAAATGGACTTTGGATAGATGAGACAAATTAGAATCATGTGGTTTTATTTCTCTGTGCAAGGTCATTACTTTTTGTTTTGCGTAAAAGAGAAAATATTCATATTGAAAACGCATTAAACACTTTTGAAAATGGAAAAAGATAACAAGAGCAGAGATGATATCAATATGGAAGCTCTAAGTTTTGAGCCCACGTTTAGAAATCATCTGTTATTTTGCATGACATTAAATGAAACCCAATAGTCTTGAGAATCCCAATAACATCTCAGATAAAAGAGGCCGCCGACCTGAACGGGTCGGTTGAAGAGCTCACAGATGTTTCCACAGACGCTGAAGATATTGGGCAGGATTGGCAAAAGCTTTTAATTTTTCCTCTCAGTTAAATCAGAGACGTGGGGGTGGTCCGAAAATGGGAGAGATTAAAAACAAAGGTATACAGATTCTGTATTCCTTCTCAAGAGTAAACTGAAAGCAATGTCTCTTCAAAACTAAAAATATGTGTTCAAAAGGTTAGGTTAGACAAGGTTCTTTGGGTTCAGCTGAAACAAGCAGAATTTTCCAATCTTTACAGATTGTAACAGTATTACAGAGACCTTAATGCATTTAATGTCTGCGATTGGATTTGTAGAAGCTGCGTCTCTGTCATCCCGAGACAGGCCAGGCTCTTCGGATGGACGACTCCCTGCAGTCGCTGCTGGCTCACCCAGAAGCTCCGCTGTACAATGGTGGCAATGTGATCCTGGAATACCTGGAAAACGAATGCATGTGTTTGGAGAATGTTTCTCACTATAATATTCAGTCCTGACAGCAATATCAAAGATGTTCAGATGGTGCGCAAGTTTTTTATTTATGTGAATTAAAAAAAAAATCTTGTATTTGTGGATTTGGTTTTACTTGGATGACATGAGGGGAAAAAAGGTTGAGATGCAGCAACTTTAAATACATATATCTAATAAAAATGATTGTTTGGACTTAATTTATCTTCAGTGTAAAACCTGTTAAATTTATTAGAAATAGTATGTAGGTGACAACCTAGGTGACATAATATAAGTACAGAACTTAAGTTATCAAACTTGTTCATTTCAGGTGGGGTTTTTTTTTTTTTTTTGAAAGCTCAGAACAATGTAGAAAAGAAGAAGAAGAAATGGTTTTAAGTTATTTAAATATAGATGGAAAGGTTAGGTGTGTAATTGTACACACCACCCTTAAAACCGAATTTAATTTAAAGAGCCTAGAGTTGGGAAAATATCCATGTAACACAAAATGGTAAAAATGTGTACTGCCTCAGAATTTTGTACATTGCTTGCAGGTTTGATATAAAGGGCTCAGAAGTTTGAAGAGAAGCTGAGTCGTCAATCTAAGGAGCAAATTTGGGGCCAAGAAGGTTTGCTTAAAAGAGGAAGGAAAAAGAACTCTAAATTATTTTTAACCTCCAATAAATTACAAACGAAAAAAAAAAGATGCAACAAAAAAATAAATTAAAACTGAAAAGAAAAGTTTTTCACATGTAAAAAGAAGCCTGAAGCCGAAAAATTAAAATCTGCAATGACTGCAAATAAAAAACCCTTTAAAAATCAAAGCTAGTTTTGAACTTCCAGTTAAACATCTTTTTTTCCCACCGTGAAACTTTTAATCAGTTTCAAATGCTTTTTGTTTGCAAAACGTTTTTTTTAGTATCAAAATGTTTTATCTTGAATACACTTTTTTTCTTTTGAACAAGCTTGATGGACTCAAATTAGCTCTATACAGATGTAACTAGACAATTACCTAGTAAATGTGGGACTTGACATGTACATCTTTGAAAATGAATAAGCAATATCTAAAAGACTTATCTGATCGCTTATCAATACCACTGAATAGTTTGGAATAATTACTGGACTGCTTTAGGTTAAAGGGTTTAAACCACAAATTAGTGGTTTGAACATTTGTCTGATCAGTTAGAAGGCCTACAAACCACCTGCTTTGCTTAAAGAAATGCGGGATAAGAAAGGTGAAGGAAAAGCAGTAATTAAACGGGAATTGTGGGGAAACAGACCTGTCACAGTAAAAAAATATGAGGAAATCAACAGAATAGAAGAATAGCTATAATATGAAAACAGCCTCCCCAATATAAAAAATGATGATCATAGGCACTCACCGTCCTATCTGACTAAGCTAGGCAACAATTTTAGTATCTAGACCTGCACAGACATGTCAAAAAGAATTTGTAGCTGTAATTACAACAAGTGGATCTGTAATAGGTTAACTGGCGATAAATAAAAACAGCATACTTAATGTTTTGTGGTCATGAAACCCTTTGGACAGATTTGCGTACAAAAAATAAAATGAAATCGAATTTAGAAATGACAAAAACCACAAGCTATGCAGGTATTTCCTTTTTTGACAATAAACATTAACCTAACGCTCGAATTATCTTAACCACTCAAATTTTACGCTGCACGTAGTGACAGGCCTAAGTAGCCAATCACAATGAGACATCAACAAAATGGGCGGGTCTTAGTTTATGTCTGTATATAAACTAAAAGGGGCTGGTCGACACACACAGTAGGTCTTGTTGTTTTGATGAAAGCAGGAGAGTTTTGGGAGGTTACCGATAAATAGCAGGAATTGTACTCAGTCTAAATCCTTCGCAACAAACCAAGTCGCTTTTGGCAGCTTTTCCGATCGAGTCGCTGAGAAAAGAGCGACTTGATCCCCCCGATACAGGTCGTTTTGGAAAATCAGGTCGAAAGGGATGCCGCTGCAGATAGACTCCGACGGACGCCAACAGTCTCTGGATTTAATCTCGTCGCATCTAATCGGGAAAAGCAGCTTCTCTATAAACTTAAAAGGCCTCAGAACATCTCCCGCTCGACCGAGTGCTTCTGTAATATACATAAGCTCAAGTTCACAATTTTAGTTTCCCTGTGGGGCGTAAATAGTCAAGCTAGCAGCTATCGGTAGCTGGAGGAAAACACAAAGCGCGGAACGTTAATCCTCGGTAACCGCTTTGATAAAAGAGACCGACTTTCTAACGGAGCGGTGGACTTTTCTGGGGTTAGCCCGCTTCTGTTTGCCTACACGGAGGATAATTTGTTGGTAAGTGAATTAAAATCGTTGTGTTAAACCAGGAAGAACATTTGTGTGGGGGAGGGGCAGTGTTGTTTTTTTTGTTAGAGGAAATAATATCTGTATTTGATCCAAGAGGGGCGCTGCTGTTACGCAGTTTGTTCTATTGAGTGTTCTTGAGGCGCTTTAAAGAGTTATGACTTATTTTCTCTTTATAATCACCATTAATGTTATTGTTATTCCCTCTTAGACGACAATGAAGCTGTTGGAAAACTCCAGTTTTGAAGCCCTCAGCTCCCGGCTGTGTGTTGAAACAGGGGAGTCGCGCATCCTTGGCAGGTAAATCCCCCTTTTTTTACCGTTACTGTTTGCATCTTGTAAACTCAAAATTGTACTAAGAAATATAGCGATGTAGCGAAAGATATAACGGCTGACTTCAATCAGCATTTTCCCCTTAATTCGTTCGGATTTATCAACCCTGACCTTCGGCTACCAGGGTCAAAAAAATCCGATCTCCATAGAAATATCAATGCCATAAAAACTGCTCATGGTGTGGAAATGGTAACTGAAAGAAGAGTCGTATCTAAACTATGATGTAAATGTTCAAGCAACAATTTAAATGTATTTTTTTTTCATTTATTTATATGATCTTTAATATGTTTAATTTAGCTTTGGAGAATGGTTTACTTCACCAGTCCGTCCTCAACATTTATTCTATTGCTGCAGCAGGTCAGATTTTGCAGTGTATGGAGCTACTTTGGAGCCTAATAAAATAAGAGCCCAATATTTTGAAGCACCTCTCCAAACAAATTGAAACTGGGGGAAAAAAGTTTTGCAACTATAAAAAATGATGTAAAACTTTGGATGCAAAGAGTAAATCAATTCCTATGTCCTAAGCTGATCGTGGTTTGGCTTTCAAGATCTGACCATGCAGTATTTAAAGGACGCCGTCTCTATGTTGTCTTGTGTTTCCCTTGCCCTGGACCATTTGCCTATAGTGACGTCACGGAACAAAGCTGTTAAAGGATACAAAGATCATTGACCCTGTTCTGAATTAGGGTAGTAGAACTGTAACAGCCTTCTACAGGTCATGCAATTTAACAATAGGGTTTTACTACCCTACAGCCGCCTTTAAAGCGGGTATAAAAGATTCAAAGATAACCAACAGTACTTGTTATTTACCCTGCAGATTGTAAAGCACACCAGTCTGCTGGGGGTTATGTAATCCCGATCTCCCAGCGGGAGCTTGCAGATACAGCTGAAAAACAAGTGTAATTACATAAACTCCAGTGGGCAGTGCAGCTATGCGGTTTTGATGTGTGGGCTCTTGAAACTGAGCTGTGCTGGCCTTCGAGGTGACACAGATCAGTGTCTCATGGTTATTTTGGAGACTGTTGTTAAGCTGGTTTAAATGTTAAAGTACTCGTTGGGTGATAGCTGACTGCTGCTTGGTGTTTCATTGTGATTAGAGGAAAAGGTTGTTCGGTGCAGTCAAAAACAGAAATTATTAAGCAGCTGCTAATTGGTATGACTTTTAGTTGTTGTTGCTATGTGTGTTGGGAATACCAGTGATGTTATGTCCACTGTGTCCCTTGGATCTTCCTATAATTAACTTGTCAGGTCCCCTTGAAGGATCTACACACTCTATCTTTAGCTGCAGCACCTTGTGTAACCTCCGAGTTCACCGGAGGAAAATAAACAAGCGTAGTGTGCTGCACTCGGGATATCTGTACCAGAGACGTCTGACCCAGATATCTGAGAAGCAGGAGACCTTTGACGGCGATGCTGCAGACGTTTGTTTAGATATGGCTTCCAGTGGAGGAATAGACCTGGAGATCTTTTTCTACAGTCTGTTTTATTACAGCCAGACTCTGCCTGAATCATTTGTAGCTGGGTGATCTTTTCATTTTCAATTAGCCAATGTCTCAAATTGTCCAAAAACAAAAAAAAACAGCTTATTTTCATTATAGGTTTGCAATCTATCAGTATTGATATGGGTCAATAATGGGGGTCTTGAATAATATTTGGGCTGCAACCAATGACTACTAGCTAATCGATTAATCCGTCGATTCTTTAATAATAAAATGGCAGACGTTCCTTGAAGATTTCACACAGCATTTGAACCAAGTGAAGATGAAACTGTGCACTTTGAAGACTTCTGGATATTAATGGACAATTTTGGTGTAATAACTGCTTTGAGTGGGTTGATCTTTCAGCTAAACACACGATTTAGAGTCTCTAAACTCAAGTTAATTGATTACTGGATTAGTTGACTTTTATTTCAGTGCTCATGATTTAACCAGTTAATTGTTTTAGCCATTAATCACCCCATTAAACTGGGTTGACATTAACAGCAAATATTAATTTCTATGAACTTAATGTTTTTGTTTTAGGAGCAGGAAGGGACCGGTCATGTTTTGTTTTTGTCATATGGTTGTGACCAAACAATTTCATTTATTTTTTTTTTATGGAATCAAGCGGGTGAAGAGAAATCATACAAGAAATGCATATTAGTAAATATGTTATTGTCCACAGGTGGAATACTACTATTGGTCTTTACTCAGATCTTCGTATCGATGCATTCCTAATTTTATGTGTTTATGGATCCATCATTTTTTTTTTTTTTCTCTGTTATCCTGCAGGATTGAAAGCTACTCCTGCAAGATGGCAGGAGATGATAAACACATGTTTAAGCAGTTTTGCCAGGAGGGGGAGCCACATGTTCTGGAGGCCCTTTCTCCGCCTCAGTCCGGCAGCGCCACCAGCCCCTCGCAGTAAGTCCCGTTATCATGTTCAGCTGTAACTGTAAGTATTTAAGGGATTTTAATGTGGTGTTCCTGTTTACAGGCTGGGGAAGAGTAGTGAGGATGGAGAAAACCCTCTGAGCGATAAGGTCTGCAGGAAGACTCTGTTCTACCTCATCACCACGCTCAACGAGTCCTTCAGGCCGGACTATGACTTCAGCGCTGCTCGGGCCCATGAGTTTAGCCGAGAGCCCAGCCTCAACTGGGTGAGTGTCTCTGCTGCTATGGGAGGCTGGATTGTTTGAAAAGACCATCAGTAGTTATCTAACTTATTCTTTTATTTTTTATGTTATTTTCTCTTCAGGTGGTGAATGCTGTGAACAGCAGCCTTTTCTCATCTGTGGGGGAAGAATTCAACTCCGTGGGACCCGAGCTCTGGAACGCCATTGACCAGGAGATCAATCTCCAGAGCTGTGACATTTACAGGTCAGTGTTTTAAGTTTTAATCCGACACCATCAGATGGAGTCTTTTTTTTCTTTCTTTTTTTAAAAGTTATTTCTCTTATTTGTTCTCAGCTACAACCCAGATCTGGACTCAGATCCTTTTGGTGAAGAGGGAAGCCTCTGGTCCTTCAACTACTTCTTTTATAACAAAAAACTGAAGAGGATTGTATTCTTCACCTGTCGCTCTGTCAGGTTAGTGCCAAAGAAAGCTATAAGGCTTCAGTAGGAAATGTATACTGAGCATACCTGCTCTGGTTGCATTACTTAAAGGTTCTTCTGACATTCATGATGAAAACCTGCCTGCATGGAAAAATAACACTGATTAAAATACTCTGGAAATAAACTTCACAGAGCTCAAATGACAAATTGCTGAGAAATATGGTTAAAATCTCTGTGATACTATGAGCAAAACTAGTGCTGCAGCGAGGACATCATCGTCCTCATCATCACTGCTGAGCCTTGATCTCTGTGGCTACAGCCGGCACTTCCTGTCGAAATGATCAAATTTTAACAAGGAAATATGTTAATGTTGGGTCCCAATTGTCAATACAATAACAATTGTGTAAAATATTGCCCATTTCTTAGACACATACACATTTCTTCTATATATTGGTTTCCCATTTAATGGAAAAGTTTTGTCACAGGCATTAATATTGAGCTGATCAGGCAGAATTTTAATCATGTATAGTTTAATTTTAAATATAAATAATTATCAAGACTACAAGGAATGAACTAGATCCTTAGGAACCAAAAGAACAATGTTTCTTTTGGGGATTGCTGTATAAAGAAAACTTTATTATGCAGGTAGTTATACAGCCAGAATATTAAAATGGTGTGTTAAATTGCAGCGTTCTGAGCGGCTACGGCCGAGGTAGTCTGGACAATGAGTTGGACATGGAGCTGGAGGAAGAGATGGACGGCTTCACCGAGGAAGGGTGAGATCAGTCATACGTTCAGATGTCGTTTCCTTGTTTTCCACAAAAGTTTCTCCTCTCACTTTTTTTTGTCTCCCGTTTCCTCTCCCAGGTGCCCCAGAGCTCTGTGTGTGTAGATCCTGGATACACATCGTCCAAAGATCATCCGTACCTTTGTTCCTTGCCCCTTTCTTTTTTTTTTTAATCTGTGGGAGTTTTGCTGCCTCAGCTGATGCATGTTTTGCCACTTTTAGTCATATGGCAAACTGTACGACCATGAGGAGACGGACGTTGTGTTGCCTCGCTGCAACAAGTTTTATCAGCATTATTGTTTTTTTGACCCATGGGCTCCTCGCTACTTTTTCCAAAGACGCTTTGTTTTTACCACTTGAGCAGAAGTGGGTTTGTGGCAGAGAAAGATGAAAGACTGCCAGAGAGATTGTTTTGTTACCAATGTTGGGGAAAAGTGCAGATTACACCAATGACAACAGACATTGGGAGTCCATCATAGCTGAGGCGATGGAAAATCAGAGATGACTTGGTGTCTTCAATGTCTTTTTATGTGTGAAAGTGATGTTACTGTGAAATGTTTAACATAAAAAAAGCCCTTTTTATTACTGAACTTACCTTATGGTAGATATCTACTGCAAGTACTCGCCTGTATCCATGTTGGCATCTGGGCTCCAGCTTGGTGGAACATATCAGCTTTTATAATACATTCAACTATATATACTAGTAATAAGATTTTTTTTTTTTTTTTTTGTCCAGCTCCATTCCTCAAAGTGTTTTCCTGCTGTTTTTGCTCATTACTTTGTTGCAGTGCTTCTTTAAAATGTTAAATGTTTAGTTAGTACAGTTTAGCTGCGATGCTGCTTTACGTTCATTAAAAGATGTAATGGGCTCAGTGTCTTTTAGACTGCTGTCTTGTTTTGATTTGTTAATTGTGCAGATCTTAATAAATTGGTGTTTATATCAGAAAAACTTGAGTTTCATTGAACATCACTGGATCAAGTGAAAAATACCTGTGCTGGATTGGAATATCTTTCAAAAGCTTGCTTCCCTAATCCATTTTAAAACAAACTATTAAACTCAAGAATTTGTTGAAACTTGTTTTTAAAAAATGTGTCTTAAATAAGGCTAATAAAATGATTCCTAATGGCTGACATAATCTGATGTTCAGCAGACAATTACCTGAAAGTTAAGTGGAAGGAAAAGCTCACATACATTGATAATATCCAGACTAACAATAGGAACAGGATTTTCATGAAGTGTAAATCACTTCATATTAAACAGAAAAAAAATCATTTGTAAAGGCTTTAAATGAGTAGTTTCAATTACAGAAATTTTCAATTAATAATTTGAGTCACACTTATGTTGTAAATAGTATAATAGTGTGCATAATATTGATGCCTTTTTAGAAGTCTGACAGCAGATGCTCAATCCTGACCCTGTACTGGAATATGTCTTTAACATGAAACATGACCCTCAGTGCTTCCACTATCTTTTTCCATTCATTCAGTCCTTCCTTGTGCCCTACCAACCTGCCTTCTTCCCTTCAGGTTTCTACAATACATACAATTTAGAGTTTATTCTAGAAAACTTGCCTAAACTGAACTTTCCTAGCTTGACCATGACCTGGATGACTGAGAACCTTCACCGATAATTTAGAGTTTAGAAATGTGAAAGGCATCTGCTTCAGTTCTAAATAAAATAAAAGAGCCGAGTCTTAAAGGTGGAATTTTCCCATGAAAAACTCAGGAAACCAAACCTACTCGTTGCACCACTTATATTGAAGGCTATAAAAGACTTTCCAGAAGGCTGGTTTAAAAAAAAAAAGTTTAATGAAAACAAATGCAGTACATGATCCACACTTTATGCCACACCAGTATTTGACCTGTTTCCTTGCTTTGTGAGCTCTAGCTAAATGCTGTAAGCTTCACTGCTGCAAGGTGTTAACTGGTGCAATGTTCAACTTCCTGTCTGACTACTTGACGTCGCAGCTAAATCATGCACCTACTTATTTGGCCACTTTGAACTTGCATAACAAGGTCTTTTAAGTGGCGTGTGCATAGATGTGATGGCAAGTTAAAGGATTCTTTCAACAAGCTGCAAATAAGAAATGAAACAGGCTGACTATGCAAGTTCTGTTAAGGCTGAGCATCAAGTATCTGAACAATACCAGTTGAATTATAGAGTCGGTATCGTCTTCATGTGTACAATCCAACCACTGCACACCAAAGTGTGAGCAGTTGATGAGTGACAGTTTCCAGTAAATGCTTGGCACCATAGTGGCTTCTGCTTATCCCTTTGTTTAAAAAGTACAAAAAAAAATGTTCAAGAAAAAGATGCAGTAAAACAAGTCTAGATACTAAACTACCACTAAAAATGACTATAGAGTAAAACTCAAATTAAATAACTTGATGCATCACTTATAAAATCCTGTAAAATACTGTTAAAAACAAGTCTTGACTTGCAGTCGAAGTGATGTTGGAAATGAAACCTGCTGACATTTTGACTTAAGCACAATCTGGATAATTTATAACAAAAAAGACAAAGGAACAAATGGTTTTTAACAAGTTAAAAAAATCCAAATGAAAGTGAGACATGATGAATGTAGCTTACGAAACTGAAATTTAAAGTAACAGGCTTACATCTGTGCTTTGAATGAGAACGAAATAAGGAGACAACTATCAAATGAATCAAACAAATTAGTGTGAACATAATGGTTAGAGCAGCTCTTATAACACTGCAACTCCTCTGTTTGACCTGAATAAAGCCGCACCGTATTAAAGACTCCTCGTACACAGATTGATGAGAAGCAATGCAACATGATATGTATGTACCATGACTTCTTCTTTGTAGTTTCTGTGTTGACTGCCGCTCATGGTGGGCTGTCAGTGCCGCTGTCCAGTTGTGACATTAACAAAGAGAAGAAAGGAGGAGCCAGTGAGGACAGAAATGGTTTGCCACCTCTGAGGGGGGGGGGGGGAAGGGGGGGAGGCAGGTGCAGGTAGTCAGGCATTAATGGCAGGTGAGAAGGGCTATCTGAGTCCAGCTCTGGAGGTCATCCACTCAAGGCCTTGACATAAACTGGAATAAGAGACAAATTAACATTAAGAACTCAGAAAAAAAAGTTCAGTTAGTCCAATATTTTTAGTCAGAGCTTAACACACATTTCAATTTTCTGACTGAATTAGCATCTTTTTGGCTTCCAAAAAAGAAAAAAATCGCTTGGTAGCTGACTTAACTCCTGCTATGGAGAGTTTTAACTCGACATTTTTGTTAAAATGGTGACATCTGGTGGCTAACAGCCTTTAAGGCAAAGCTAAATATGCCAGGGATATCCATTAAATTCACCAACATGTTTTCTCTGACTGATACAAACATTCGTAACTTTGTTAAAAGTGTCAGAATTGTTCAGTTATGTTTATATAAAAGACCACAATTGCATCCAAGCTTCTAAAAGGTTTTGTTGTGACCAGAATGTTGTCATTATTACCGATGACGATGCTGCTAACAGATTAACAACTTGGCACTTGGGGAAGAAAAAAGCAAAAAATAAATCTATTTTGAATATAATCAAGGCCCCAAACAGATAGTAAACGATTCCCACTTATATGGTTTCATTCATTAGTTTTATTTAGTAGCATCAGACTAATTGGGCCTGAATTTACATTAAGCTGAAGTTGTAAGAAAGAAAAAATGCATAATTTTCCTTCTATTTGACATTCATACACTGTGTTGGTCTATCAGATAAAATATAAGTAAAATACAAGTAAGTTTGAATTTAGAAAAATCCAGTGGTTTTAAAATCAGCAAAACCTTTTAAGGTTTTTCCTTTTGCTAATCTGCATGGTAATGGCATTAAAAACCATTACAAAGCCCTTAGACTGCCTGGTTTAAACACAACTAGTAGATGATCTCACCCCTCTCCTGTAAGAGCACAGCAGGACTGGATGTGCCAGGGGTGGTCTTTGATGGAGCTCAGGGTGAGGTATTTTGAGATCTCCGCCGCCGACATGCAGTCTTTCATATCCTGCTTGTTGGCGAATATCAACACAGCTGCTTTCCGTAGGTCCTGAGTGGACAATTCAGAGAACAATGTCACATAGAAAAGAAACAGCAAAGTTTCCCTCCTGTAGCATTAGTTACCTCATGAGCCAACATCCTGTAGAGCTCCTCTTTAGAGATGGCTAGTCGTTCTCTATCTGTGCTGTCCACCACCAGAATGATAAACTGCAGGGACAAAAAGAAATAAATTAATAAGCCATACCAAGCAACCTCTTGAAACAGAAATGAAATGCAACACAACGGGTGGGCATATCCAGGCCAGAAGCAACCGAAGTCAAACGGCGACATAAAAACTGAATCCAAGTGGCAAAAGGAAGTAAAAGGGTCAACATGTCAGCGGGTCAAACAGATCACACAATTAAAATAAATATTTTTTGCAATGTTTACAGTGATGTTTACAGTGAAAGCTGTCACACCCCACACTACACCCTCTTAATGTAAACTCTGCTGTGAGTGAATAATACAGAGAGCTTTGAAACTGTCTGTTTTATGCTGGTTTGGGACATTTTGAGGAAATATATATTCTACAGCAGGGGTCTCCAATAGCAGGGCAGTAGCTGTTTTGAACGGGGTTTGCAGACCCCTGCTCTACTGAATACACACACTGATGTCTTTATGGAAGAACTGCCAATAGGGTAGATTACAAGCTAAATATTTGATAACTTAGTCATCCCTTGTCAATTCATTGTAAAAGGGAAGTTCCACTGTGACTGAATTCACTCATACAGCAGCATGATAATGCATCTGCTTCTGTTATGAATATGCAACCAAGGAAGAGCCAACAGGTCTCAGGACATTCAAAGAGCTGTAAGCTTTGGCTCTTTATATAGGATTTAGAGATGGATCAAATCCTTATCAGAAGGTTAAAGCTTTACTAAAACCAGAGTATGTATTATTTATGGTACAGATTTTTTGTTGATCCTAAGCATGATCAGTTAAAAATTACAGAATGAAACATGTCGATCTTCAACTTTATTTTGTGAATATTAAAGGCAAAAAATTACTTTCCAAAATATAATAAGGTTTTTCTATATTTCTTTCTTCCAGTTAAAGGCTTTTGAGTACAATTTTGCTTTTTAAGCCAATCGTCTCAAACACATCTGCCTCTCCTACTTTTGGCCTTTGTATTTCCAAAGTACTGTCTGCTGACCCCAACTCTGCCTCTTAGTCAGACCTCTGTGTGAAAATGCTGACCTCTGACATCCCAAACCCCTCCAACAGTCTGCTCTGAATGGACGCAACAGCTGCCACTCTCACAAGAACAAAAAAACAAACAGAAAAAAAAAAAAGTAAGAAGCATTGGGAAGAATTTAGAAACAATGTCAAAGTGCTTCTCACCTCTGTATTGGAGTAATAGGTGTTCCAGGAGGACCTCAGAGATTCCTGCCCCCCTATATCCCACATCAGGAAGTGGGTGTTCTTCACCACTATCTCTTCCACATTGCTCCCAATGGTAGGCGATGTATGAACGACCTCATTCATCAGACTTTACAACAAATAAGAAAAGTTCAAAGCATTAAAAATCAAACAAACAGTAATTTTATCAAAGTTTTTAGGGGTAGTCTAACGACCATACTTACAACTGGTAAAGGATGGTGGTTTTCCCTGCATTGTCTAGACCCACAATAATTACTTTGTGCTCTGCGGCAAAGAAAAACAGTTAACAGGGATTTGTTTTATGATCTGCTGAAACGCACAAACTTTACCGTTTACTCTGACAGGATTACGTGGCAGAGAGGGAAACATACAAAAGGCTGTTTTCAGTCAACACAAAGCACCCCCAGCTGCACGTAAAAAAACAACAACAAAAAAAAAAAACAACAAAGGGACTAAACTTCCTGTCTCATTTCTCCCTGACATCGCACCTGATCACACTTTATCTTTCATGTTTGTATTTTAGGAGAAAACCTTTTAAAATGTATAGAATGCCTTGTTCTCACTGTGATGTATGGAAACTCGGTGCAATTTTCCATTTTATTCCTCCCCCCAGGACAAAGACAATAAAGATGGTTCTGTTCTATCCTTATGGAGAACCGCTAGAACTGGGTGGAGGACTTGAGCTGAGTAGATCTAATAGAGGGACACACATGTAGGGTCAGGGCGTGAACCCTTCTGCTCATCTGAGTTCTGAAAGGAAGAAAGTTCTGCTGGTCAGGATGAACTCTGCCACTTTCTGCAGGATGAACATTGTGTATTGTTTCCTTGTTCTGCTACCATGTGTTCATCACAAGCAATGTGTGCAGAGAAAATGCATTTCTCACCTGTTTTATAAGGTTAACTCACAACCTGAGAACATTTTATTTCAATCTTTAGACATTTTTTTTTCTGGATTAAGTAACTGACTACATAATTAAAAATGGCTTTGCAGGCTGTGAAAAATGGTAAATTGGAAGAAAAATACATACAATTTTTTAAACCTTCTCCACGTAAAAATCAGGAATCCATTTTTTTTAATGGCCCTATGCTAATGACACTGCTACCACTGCCTTGATGTTGTGTTCAGTATCTTGGCTTGTTCTTTGTTTACTTAAACTGTGCTATAATCTGCTGTACTGTTTTGGATATTGTTTTACAAACCTAATCCTGCTTGAAACCTCTCTAGAACTTTATACTTTATAAAAAGCAGCTGACCTGTCAGCTGTTTCTTGGAGTTATTCTGTGAGGCCTTCGTAGAACGGCTCAGTTATGAATAGATTGAATTACAGGCAGCTGAACTCTGTTTAATAATTAAGTTACTTCTGAAGCTGTGGTTGAACTGGATTTTCATTACAGGTGTCAGAGCAGTGTATATAAATGGATAGTAGTTTCCCTCTACTGCTTCATTCTGGTTGATTCTGTGTTTATCCAGCATATAAATCCAAATGAAATACACCTTAAGGTTTATGCTCATAACATGACTTGCTCAAAAAGAAATGTCCTCTTAGCATTTACTGTAATTACTGCCATTTTGCTGATCCTCCACTAGAGTGACATGCAACCAGATAAACTACATTAGCGAAAATAATTTAATGCCCTCAAACACAGAGTGACAAGTTCTTCAGATAAAGAAATCTGGCATTATTTTCCCTTCGTGAACTTTCATTCAGTTCAGTCACACAAATCCCCTTCTTCTGTTTTATTGGACCCCATCCAAAGGAGACTAGCTGGTATCTTTCCAGCAAAGTTTCAATAATATTATAATAGTTTTATCTGCAAGCTTTGTCTATTGGGCCATGCTTCCAGTCAGTCTGATGCAACTGTTCGGTCACCCAAGGTAACTTAACTGTTCAAATTTAACTGGATTTTGCATTTCAAATAGTTTATTTAAAGGCCAGGTGTTAAGTTGAAAGAAGCTCTGGGTAAACCTGAATTATGATTTTCTCTCTATGCGATAAAAAAAGTCAACAACCATCATCCAAGCGTTGATTTGTATGCTTATTTAGTGTTTTATCTTAACCCACAAGGAAACACTCTTTTGCCTACATTAGTAGGCCTTTTTCTATTAAAGGTGCTAATACTTTTTTATAATATATTTTGTTGTTTACCTTTTGTCTTAACCCCATTCTCAGAGTCAAGCTCGAGACACTTGATGGAGAACAGAAGTTGAATTTTTATTTTCTCCATGTCAAATCAACAATTAAATATTCTCCAAAAACAGGATATTACCTTATTTTTGATCCACTGTTTTTCTTCATGTATTGCAAATACAACAAGCAGATCTTAACTCCATAGTTATATTGCGGGATAGCCACAGGGGTCCGATTAACACACACTTTCAGATCGCTAACTCACATTTTAAATCAGTAGTAGTTTATTAGGAGTGACAGGTGGCGTTCCTTTAGCTACTGCAACATAACTGTGTTTTTTCCACAAGCATGAATATTTACAGTATGACTAATTATCTCGTTTTTGTAAATGAAGGAAAAGGCTTCCTCCAGCAAGATGATTGACAGTGTGCAGGTGGATGAATCACATTAAAGTAACAAGTCATCTTTAGTAAATTAAGATGTAATTCATAATAACTACAAGATGAGACACAGGATAAGTAGTGAGGACAGACTAAGACTCGGTTCCAAGAAAAGTTGCAGTGTGTTGTTTGTGTCAACAATGCTGACATGCAAAGTTCTGCTACAGGAAGAAACATTTTTTATTAAACATATATCAACTTGTTGAGGGCTAGGAAGGAGTTCAAGATAAATGTAAACTTTTATGAACCCCGAAACATTTTGTTTTTAAATCGAGAGGAACACAGTGGAGCATTTCATCTTGTTGATAATATCAACAGTGAGCAAACTCTAGAAAGCTCATGATAAGTTATACAACGCTGTGTGTCCTGGATAGTGAGCTAAAGCTGATTGACAAACGGGATAAACTGAGGCAGGCTCTCGCTAACTTAATGTAATTATATCACCCGGCTAAGTGATAAACAGATTAAGCACCGCAGTGTGGACTCGGACAGACACGTTTGGAGTTTGGGTTGTTTTGTCACTCAGTTCAAACAAAGAAAGAGAACAGATCGGAGTCAAAGAGATGCGAGGCGAGATAATTCACCCCTCCATCTGTTCTTGCAGCTCTCGCTGTTCGGTTCATGCCAACGGACGCTCATGTCCAGTAGAGTTAGGCTTTAGTGAATCACAAGTGTGTGGGGAGGCTTTTTTTTCCCAGACACGACACATACCTTGATTACAGAAGTAGCTCCACAGTTTCGCGAATATCAGGCCCATCGTCGGGTTCGGTTTAGGGGGTGTTCGGCTAACAGCAGTCCTTAGCTTATCCTCACCGCTCCGTGCTTGTCCACACCGTGCGCCGTCGGTCCGAGCCTGGCTGATGCGGCAAGCTAACACTAACTGCACATTTTCTCAACAACAAAGCGCCCCCCTGACACCAAAAATCTCCATGCGCCAAGTTTTCTATCAAATAGACCTGGCGTGAAGATGAATAACGTAATGAACTGAACAAACACAGATTAAAAACGTTATAAATACGATTAAGAACCGAAGTAACGTCTGTTCAGCGGAGCTATACGTTTACACAGCTGGTGGTTAGGACTTCAGCCAGCTAGCTGCTCACAGCACAACACTGGGAGAAAGCAATCCCGACTATTCACTTCAGTGTGTTACGTGATGACGTAGCGCTACGTTTGGTTATTTTTTTTCAGCTAGCAATTTACAAAAGATTACGATATTTGACTTTAAATTACTATACTGAAATGTTAACACAAATACTATATTTACTACACAACTTATTGAAGTTTCTACAAATAATAACATCATCATCATCATTAGTATTATTATGATTATTATTGTTATTATTATTATTATTATTATTATATTACTTTTTTATTATTGTTGCTGCTGCTACTAACACCACTATTACTAATGTTTTTATTATATTATTACTATTATTGTTGTTATAAGTATTATTGAAACCCTTTATATTTTCTTGTGTTCATTTCTTTCACTTTTAGAATATATACTTAAAGCAATGGAAATTAATTAAAAAAAATACGTGAATAGAAAACTTGCTTTCGCATTTAATAATTTTGTTTTTAAAAACCATGAAAAAGCGCGAGAAAAAAAAAAAAAAACGTCTGTCTGTCACGTGACTCTCGTAGTCAAGAATGAGGAAGTAGTGGCCGTAAGAAAACAGTTCAGATCCAAGCCGCGTAAGTATGAGGAAATTGCATACTTTAAGTGTTTCGTTTAAATGATTGTAACCTTTTTTTCTATAAATATCCATACAAGAAAACATAGTAAATGATTTAGTGGCTTATTTAGAGTGGATTTCTTTCCATAACAAAACTATCAAACATTAGCCGCTATCAAGTCACTGATAGATTACTATGATAGCATTGAGTGACATGCTTATTTATTTATCTATCGGATAAGTGCAATTCTTGTCCATTCATTTTTCCCACTGTTTCTTTTAGCAGTCTCAAGTCTGGTGCACACAGGAAAAAATGTCAGTATTTCCAAGAATCTCCCTGAAGCCCGAAGTATCAGAACATTTGAGAAGTGTATTCTTGAACAAAGAGGTACATATTTTTTGAAAATATATTATGATCTTGAGTAAAAAAAAAACCAAAAAACATTCGGATAACTTAAAGAAAAAAAAACATTAAATACTAAGATCACAGCACCACCTTGATTTTTATTTACATAGAACATTACATTCTTGCAGCTGTAGGAGATAACAATCGATGCATATTTGTCACTGTTCAAGAATTTTGTTTACTTCCTTAAATTCAGCTTCATCTGTGGGGTTTTAAGTTGGCATGTACCGATCTGCTTTTTTTCACATGCGATACTGATACCGATATTTGAAGTTTGATTCCGATACCTTTAACAAAAAAAACAAAACACTGAATTATTACCTAACAAATGGTCTTTTGTGGAGGTCTTTTTTGGCCTGTACACTGTTGCTTGGAAAATGTTCACTTCTTTCTTTTACTTCCATCAAAGTTAGCTGCTTCTTCCCAGTACTTCTTTATGAATACACCTCATGCTGCTCTTTGTTACTTCCATATTTTTATCCTAGTGTATATATCAGTCTTTTTTATTGCATGCCTTATAGCCACAGTGTTTAGATATTTTTATTATTTTATTTATCCTATATTATATGTTATATGTTTCATTATATGTTCATTATCTGTTTTATGTTGCACGATTGTACCATAAAAAATTCCTAGTTTGTGAACTCCTTCATTAACAATGGCAATAAACCTTATTCTGATTCTGATTTCTTGTTTGCTGAGTTTGATCATCTCAGCATGTTGCTTGGTATGAATTTCTAAAGGTGGCTCTTTAAGTTGGTGTTGCTATAGCTGGAAGATTAAACACCGCCCCTCAAAACATTTCTTCCACAAATATTGCAACTAGCAATTGGGCTAGTAAGCTGAGATAGCGTGAAAAACTTCCACACAGCTGATCCTTTAGCTCGCTTCATCTTGAGCAATATGGCCGCGTTGTGTCGTTGCGATGCCGCATGACTGCAGTTCACATCTTAGAGCTAGTATGAATAGATCGGCCCAATATCAAGTCAGTTGATACCTGAAAATATTGGATCGGTACATCCCCCCTATTATTTTTAAGCATATATATATATATATATATATATATGAAAAAGCCTGGTCACTGCAAATCAATTTATTTAGCACTTCTGCAGATTATAAATTTCTCATTCTTACTGTAAATTATTCAGGTTTTGGAAGCTGTTGGTCTCCAGGAAGCTGAGTGCCGTTTCCAGAAGCTGCTGACCTGTTTGTCTCACCCACCTTCTTATACATGTGTGCGAGCCAGTACTCACCTAGCTCCTCTGGAGGAGATCAGGCTCAGCCTGGAGGAGGAACTGAAGAAGGTGAGAAAGGAGGTGTCTATCTTTTCAAAGTTCACACTTGAGTTGCGGATGTGTGACTTAGTTTCGTTTCTAAAGCAGCAGAAGTTCAGCTCATCAGGAGAGAAGCTGTGTATCCAGATTGCTCAACACCCACGGATCAAAGATGTGCTGCTTCTACCTGTTGACGGCCCAAGGTATGCAAGGAATCCTGAAACATCATCTTCCTATTTATCTTCAGCTAATGTTCAACATGAGCCCTAAACCTCAGCTCACAAATCAAATAAATACAAACGTGAAAAAAATCTTTGATACCCCTCGTTTAATTAAAGAAAGAAGAACAGAAATAACTTAAATCTGACAAAAATAATGATAAATTTAAAAAAAGTGTCTGAAAATAAACAAAGAAAGTCAGACATTGCTTTGTAACCATCCCATCCATGGATTATATCATGGTAACAAAAGAAAACAAAACAGAACAAAACCTCTTAAGTGATTAAAGGTGAACTTCAAGGTCAAGGAGCATCGGTATCAGAGCATCAGTCATTGTTTGAGCCAAAGTGGACTGAATGGGAGATGGAGGAGACCATTGTTGAAAAGAAATCGTAAAAAAAAGTCAGACAGGAATTTGCCAAACTACATGATGAACACATCATCAGCTCCATGTTCACAGATAGGAAAATGAAGCTTATAAAAAAAAAAAAGCACTGTCCCTACTGTGAGACACGGGGGAGGCTCTGTTATGATCTGGGGCCCCTTTGCTTCATCTGGCACAGGGTTTCCTGAATCTCTGCAGGGTACGATGAAACCTGAAAGCTGTCAAGAGATTCTAGAGAGGAATGTGATGTCCAGTGTCCGAAAGCTTGGTCTCAGTCGCAGGTCATGGGTCTTCAACAGGATAATGACCCAAAACACACAGATCAAAACACCAAAGAATGGCTAAGAGGAAAAGGTTAGCCTTCTATGAGCCCTGACCAAATCACATTGAGCATCTTTGGGAGGCCATCTGGAAAAGGCCCCCTTCAAACCTGAGACAATTGGAGCAGTTTGCTCGTAAGTAATGAACCAAACACCTGCTGAACAGAAGTTTTGGTGACAGTTATGGGTCAAATATTTTAGCTTAAGGGTATCATCATTTGTAAAGGCCTGTTTTATTCCTTTTTTTTCCAAAATCATTATTTTGACATATGATTAAAAAGCAATGACTTACTTTCATTTGTTCATTTTCATTGAATTTTTATTTATTACTTTTGTCAGAGTAAAGTAATTTCCGTCACCTTTGAGGGTCTTTCTTTCAGAAAAAAGAAATGCAAAATTCCCCATTTAGTTCCTGTTTTCCTCTGTATCCTCAGACCAGTGGAGCAGCTGAGCTCTGAGGTGGTAGTGGGCGCTCAGTGTGGCAGCGCTGTACTCAGAGGTGCCCATGTCTTCGCCCCTGGGATCATTGCCAGCCCTAAATGTAAGACACCTACATTTAATTCACTTGAAATATCTTCTTTTTCTTCTCTGGCTGCTCTTCATGTTGTGTTTATGTGTTTATTAGACATGAAAGCGGGAGACTTGGTGTCCGTCTTCTCTGATTTAGAGGGAAGGTGCACTCGTGGAGCGACGAGCTTCCAGGGAAACAAAGTGTTTGTTGGGAATGGAGTGGCAGAGATGGACCGCTCAGCCATCTTCAACACAGAAACCCCTCCAAGGTGGTTGAATACTTTCCTTTTTGAAGCTGAACATCTGCCAAGTCGGCCGGCCAGGATAGCTTCAGCATAATGTGGATATGTTGGTTGAGAGTTTGTGTTGTAGACGTAACACATTAGAATTTCTTATTAGATATTGAGAGCTTTGGTTAATATATAATACTTGAGGTATTTTGTAACCCTGAAATATATTTGAAAAGGATTTGCCAAAAAAACAAAAATAAGTGGATTAATTAGAGCAGTTTGGAGATCATTTTTATCATTTAGAAGAAACATATCATGTTTTTTATGTTAAAAGCATTTCCCGATCAGCTTGTAAATTAACATTATTTTTTTGCGAGCTTTAATGTTTTTCATTGGTGACTTTGGATAATAAACCAACAAAATGCTGCTATTTTGAATTGAAAGGAAAAGTGTGGTTTCTATATATCAGTTCCTTTTGCTTTTATATCCTTTAAAAAATCCAAAGCCTCTAAAAACCTAAGATCTAATTCATAAATAGAGTCTACTTTGATTTGATCTAAGCTCAGTCAACCTGTCAACATAGCAGTGCTCACAGCTGCTGTGTCTCTGTGGCCTCTGTGTGTATTTTAGAGGTGTTGGTGTCCGGATGGTGGACCCACTTTTCCAGAGTCCCTCCTTTGATGGAGTTCTGCCCAGTATGACGTTCCTACAGGTAATTCTGTCACTGATGTACTCAGGGAGGATCTAATTTTTTATCAATTGTAACCTGTGAAATAGTTGAACCTGCTGTGCATCATCTGCAAACCTGAACGCCTTATATTTTGCTTTTGCAGAACCTTCCCTCTGTGATTGTGGGACATGTCCTCGGGCCTCAACCCAGAGAACGGATCTTGGATATGTGTGCTGCACCTGGAGGGAAGACCTGCCACATTGCTGCTCTCATGGGGGATCAGGTACAGTGGTGGTTTTTGCCAGAAGGTAGACGCACAAGCTCCAAACAAAAAAACTGATTATATTCATCTGACTGCTGCTTCCTGATTGAGCACCTATTACAGGTGCTGGTCATAAAATTAGAATACCATGAAAAAGTAGATTTATTTCAGTAATTGCATTCAAAAGGTGTAAC
>JAUZNJ010102528.1:0-21026 GCA_034780135.1 Jordanella pulchra | reverse complement strand
AATCCCTTTTATCGGATCTCCTGGCTAACCGAACCCTCTGATTACAGAGCTCAGTAATCCCGCTTTGGACCCGAACCGGAACCAGAACCAGAACCAGAACTAGAACCTGTACAACCTGTGTTTATTCATAATAAACTTGTTGAACTTTTTCCCTGAATCCGTGTGGTGTTCTGCATGTGGGTTAGCGCCCTGAAACCCACCATGACAGATCCATCCTTGTCTTCTGTCCCGTTAGCCTGTTCCTCTCTACCCATTGATAGGATTTTGTCATATCAGCCACTAAAGATTTGTTAATTATTTCAGATGATGTTTGAAAAAACAACATTTTTGAAAGTAAATTAAATCCATTGTGGCTGGTAGGAATGGCTGCTCTACCGGCCACAGATGAAATTCAAACGAATTTAGCGGGTTGTCGTAGCATAATATTTCCATTTATGAGGAGTGGAAATAAATTTCTGACCAGAACTACCTCCTATTTGTAACACACTGCAGCTGTCTTAGAAGCAGCCATCTTTTGTGCATCTGTGTACATTAACTGCGTCATATGAATAGGGTTAGACGTATTTTCAATAGAACCTTTTGTTCACAGGAAGCTAAAAGATGTCAGCATCTTTTTTTGCTGCTGGGTCCTAACTAGCAGCCTGGTTGTAAAAGTTCACCAGGACCAGATGTTCAAACTCTCTTCTATTTCTGACCCAAAAGAAACAAGAAGAGCGGAAAATGAATTCTTACATTAACGTAACTTTGACATGGAAACAAATTGTTTTCGTCAGTTTGTTCGGTTTCAACACCACTAAAATGAACCCGGTCCAAACCTCAACCATCTCTGAAAGATGTAATATCCCCAGTTTATATTTAGCTATAACTCACACTCTGCCAAGTCTCCGCTTGACATTCACATTGGCGCCAGATGCAACTGAAAGATTTGTGATATCCGAATGCAGAACCCCGAGGATGTGGAGATGGATGGACGGAGGAAGGAGGTGAAGAGGGAACACAATGGAGCTGGGAGAGACTTAGGGCTCCCTCGAGGGGAAACTTGAGGGGATGTTTTATTTTCTCCCACAACTCCATTTCAGTCTCCTCTCATTTACGTTTCACCCTCATCGGTTTAGAGCCTCCGTTTTCGCCCAGAAAGAAGTCTGCCCCGTTCCCAAACACAAGCGCGCACACACAGGGTTCTGTCTGGAGGAGCAGCGGTGTGAGTAAGAGCAACAGCTGCAGGGATTAGAGGCAAGGGAGGGGTGAGGGGGAGGCAATGTGTGTATTTTTGTGCGTGGGTGGATGTGCAGAGGGTGGACAGGAGAAAATGTCATAGGGAGAGGTGTGAGAATATATGTGTGTGAAAACAGAGAAATATTTTAGCAGGACAAGTGTTGCAACATGTGAGTGGTGAAAGATTAAACCTGTCTGCTTCTTTAAAGGTGTGCTTTTACTTTTTTGTATTTCTGCACATGGTGTGTGTGCAGAGTAGAAATGTGCAGATAATGAGAGCAGTTCGCAGCATTACCACAAACCTTGTGTACCTCACAGTTCTAAACTAAGCGTCTTGGTGGCGGTGGGCTCGTGGTTTTATAGCTAAGTGGGTGGAAACCTGACTTAGAGCTTGCTCTTTACAGCTGGAAACACCTGTATTTTCACTCCGCTTAAACTTCAATTCACAGCACAAAGTTTCTATAAACTCTCAGCTGCAGTACTTTGCTTTCAGGAAGCTTTTCTTCAATTTTTCTGTTAATTTGCATTATGATTTTATGGAAATATTCCAATTTTTTAAGTCTAATTCCATCTTTAGTTGTCAATTCTGGCGTTTAATTTACTTTATGAGATTGTCTGTTTGTCTACTTACTATATTGCATAGAAGTAAATTTGAGCCTGATTTAAAGGTTTTACCAAAGACAGGAAGTAGTATAAACATTTTTATGACATAATTTTTCAGATGTTTCGGGAACTTGCAGTCATATCAACAATCTGTTGTTGTAAATGTGTGCTGCGATAAATGTTTGGAGGCAGACATATGATCTTTTTTCCTCACCGTTAATGCAGTTCAAACATCGTTTCAAAAGCCACTCAAAAATGAAGAAGCTATCACTCGCAACATCATGGTTAGCTTGTTTTAAACTTAAATGTGTTTAATAGATTCAGGGATAAGGAAAACAACAGCATGGAGTAAGGCGACTAGGCTAAGAACAGGTAAACCAACAGGAGGCTGTCTGGAACAAAACACCAGGAAAAATCAGCAAGGAACGGAGATAACCAGTGAGCATATATTCACCAAAGATGAGCAAATCAGTGGGAATGAGTGGCAGCCGAGGCAGAGGGAAGACGGGCCTCACACGTTCAAAATCCTGTGTTTGCTTTGTCATCCTTCACAAAATGTGCTGATAATCATCCCTCACTGAATTCATGTAGGATTTGTACAGGCAGCCTTTCCTCTTTTATTCAACCAGATCTACCTTACTTCTCCTGGATGTGGCTCATCTGGTCCATCATCTGGGATAAATAGACTTTATAGAGCCAGTGGGAAGTATGGCCTTGACTGGAATGGCTTCTACTTGCAATGGAAGGGAGGATGCATGGATAACACAGGGACACAGGAACCAGAAGTCCATATTAAAGTCAACAAAAATCAGAAGAAATGATCAAAGTTTATCCTAGATACTCAGATTATGAAGGTGGGTGCTAGCCCCTGTTTGACTGTAGAGCAACATATCTGTGGCGTCGTACATGCAGCCACAATATGTTTCCATTACTTCTATTAAAAACCCACAGTGGGTGAGACTGTTCAGCCCTAAGGTGCTTCACCCACCAATTCTTTTCATACCTGTTCCTTGCCTGAGCACCAATGCTACACGTCTAGTAATCTGTGCTTCAGTTTTCAATGACCAATCTGTTTTTTTGTGGGCTGACAGGAACTTGTTAACTGGAGATCACAGAGTACATTAGTCTTTGGAGTTAGCAGTTCCAGTTTCTGAATCCACAGACTGAGCATAGGAATCACGTTGATCTAGAATGCATGTGTCCAAACATGAGCAAAGCTCGGAGACACATAAAGTCATGGGAGTCTTGATTTTGTCGACCCCTCCTTAATGCATTTCTCAATGTTTTTGCTCACTTTTATTTGGTGATAAACCACCTGTTTGACTGTTTATTTTGCTTTCGTTTTGGATATTAAACAGATCTGCAAATATTTGGAGTTGGACGTAGGTGATGGTTATGATACAATCTGAGTGCTTTGCCTCTCATGCATGTAGCATGTTATAGTGACTGCTGCTACGATGCTTTACTGAAATAAGTAAAGATCTTAGGCTGGCCTGCGGGGGTCTTCTTGACCTCCAACCCTAATCTGGACTCTTAGAAAGCCAAATGTTTTAGGTGCACGTTACAAGTGCAGTCTTATTGGAGTGCCAGTACTGAGGTGTTTTTAAATGACGTACGGCGCCATGTTCCTCTTCTTGTGGTAAAGTGTGTATTCAAAGCACAGATGCACCTCAGAGAGGAAAGCCCCCTTCACCAATATAAACATTAGCAGGCAAACCTGCTGAGAAATGTAAGACACAAAGGTGTTCCCTTTAATGCGTCTGTGTGCGTCTGTGTGTGTGTGTTGAAGCTATCATTATCTGGAGCTCTGGGACTATTAATCTGAGCTGGAGCTCAGGGAGACAGTCATCAAAGCAGGAAATGTTTTATGTAGCTGAAAAAAAATCAATTTTTATCTCTCGTACTGGCAAAGTAAAATAAATATCACACTGCAACAAGCCCTCCCCTCCTTCTCGCCAGATGTCAAGCAGGCCTGATGAAGTCATTTCACTTTCAATCAGGCATATTGCGGGTCGCAATGGATTTTGATCAAGAAAACCAGCTGAAGCAGACATGCAACTTGGATATTGGATCAGAACACGAGCAAAGAATCTAGAAGATCTGTTTTAAACATCGACTCTTGACCTAAGGGACTTTGGGGCTACAGAAGCCTTAAACTCCCTGGTTTGAAACCCAAGCTTCCACTGAGGGTTCCTGAGCAAAACGCTTAGACCCAGAATGCTGCTGGAGCTCTGCAAAAAACACTATTCACTGCTTCCTAAGGAACAGGTTCCCAAAGTGGGGGGTCTGGACCTCCTGGAGAGGGGGGGTCACAAGATGTTTTTTTTCAGTCATGATGCCAAAATATATCATGAAATACATAAATGTGAATGTCCCCTTAAATAAGTTAATCTAACATCTCATTTTATTTATTTAATGATTGATTTAATGATAATATGATTAGCAAGTTACATTAACTATTAAATTGTAAAATGCTTCATTTCATAAACAAAGGTCCAATTAGAACACATATAAAATGATGAATTAGATTTAATTTAAAAATCATTAAATATTTAATTATTAAATAATTAAAATTATTTATGTAAAAAAAATGACTGACTTTACTTTGTATTTCTATCTAAATACAGACATACAGTTATTTTTGGGAACCCCCTGCTCTAGGGGATAGGTTAAATGCTGTTAAAATGTACTATTGCAATGACAAATAAATGGATTATTAGTATTATTGTTATCAAATGTGTGGGGAGGAGTTGAGGGAGACAATGAGGAGGGGAGCAAGTAGAAATAACTAAAAAGTGCAAAAACCAGGAATACTAGGAGGCCCCCTAAATACCACCAAAAAGGACAAAAGTCAACTCAAAGTCTATCAGATCAGGATCTTCATCCTTCATCATCAAATATTGCCACAAAAATTCCCAAAAGACTTAAAACAACTTGGAAGAGGATGAGAATCAGGGCAACCCAAAAATTAAAGAATGTTTAAGTTTAAATCCAGCTGCCTGCAGCATGGTGGATATAACAACACACCGGTAAACCGCAGATGCTTCCTATTAGTGGGTGATGGCATTGTGCAGAGACCTGGTCCCACCCAGCAGAGGTGTTCAACGTTGGTATGGACTTACATGTGAGGTCTAAAAGATATTAAAGTAAATTAGATCATTACCTGAACCGGCACCAGATCTACTGCTTATGTAATAAAGGTGTTGACATCCTTTTATGGCACCTGGAACTCACTTTCTAATGTCCTAAAAATATCCCTCATCTTTTCATGGTTTCCCTATATAAACAAAAGGCATCAGAACTCACAACTTCTTCCATATCTGCCAGCTTATATCTGCTTCTTTTTTATTTACATACTATTACTTCGTAATGTAAACAGACCAGTGGTTTGAACCACATACTTCTCCTTATTTGCACTAATGCATTTGAATATATGAGAGGTAATTAAAGGAAAAGGTGAAAGGAAGTAAACAAACGAACTGAGATCACAGCCATGTCAAGTTGGGTCAATGCACATATCATGATGCTTCACCATGTTGAAATACCAGTGTCCAGATGGAAGGCACAGATTTTATTGGAGTTCTGTAATGTCTGGTGTTTAGTATGACAGTAAGTAGAATATTTAAAACATGTTGTAAAGCAGCATAAACCACCGGAGACGCTCATTTAGACAGCTTACATAGCTAAGGAAACACTTTGTTAGTATTCGTATTAAACGAAGAGGCAGTTATGAACTCATTTCATCACTTTCATTTTCCACACGATTAGAGTTTGTTTTATTCAAACATGTCTTTTGATAATTTATCTTTTATAAATTGTAAAATAATGAAAAATCATAAAATACAGGGAATATTTCCAATCATTTCTACAGAGTGTTTGATGGAAACAACAAAAAAACGAAACTTTCTAATTAATGAAGCTGTGGCAAGAAAATCCTGCTTATGGGAAACAAATATGGTGGAGAATTAACCTAAGGCAGAGCACTCAGGCCACTTCAACATTAAAGAGTCATTAAATTGGCCAGATGTGGCATTATGAATTAAACTCATCATGTCTCTATTTAATGACATGATCTAGCCAGATTTAGCTCCCAGACTATAAGTTGTCTTGTTTTAAAGAGATATTCTGTAGTCAGCTGAAAGAAATATGTCAGAAGCTACTAGTTTCAATAAGTACACACTTTACTTGAACACCTTTTTATTTCCATTTAAGCATTTAGTTTTCTTCAGTAGTAGTCTAACTGTTCTACCCAGCAAACGTTTCCAATAGGTCAGATTGTGAGGACATGTCCTCAGTTTATTCTTCTACTGTACGAAACAGATTTACTTCTGGGCTCTAGCTGGGCCATTGCAGAGCTTACTGTACATATCTTCAGACTCTATGTGATGCTGAAAGATCCCATTGTTCTTCACCTGTAAATCTAAAGCCTGAGGGCCATAACTTCCTGGTAGCTGGAATTGTTCTAATTTGCAACCTGTGCAAAAAAAATCCTCCAAAAAATTCCTCTGAAGAAAAGAAACCCCAGGTTATGATGCTACTTCGCTCTTGGTTTGATGGAAGATGAAAGTTATGATTGATTATAGATCAGCACATTTTTCCATGAGGTTTTAGAATATTTTTAGAGGATGAAGCTTCTGAATTTAACCTTGGTTCATCGTCCACACTTTTTCAATATTAGCTGTTGCAGCTTTTTAAGCTTTGCTCTCCACCTCTTGACTAGTTTCTGTCTTACCTTTTTATCACTTTAGCAGTTTTAGATAGATGATGGAAATAAGCAAATAATGGCCACCTAAACCGTATTCATGGTTAACCATAAATGAGATGTGATATTGGAAAATATTTGTCTAGGGGTGGACCCAATTGCGCAACAATGATATTTCTTACTTTTTTTATTTATATCTTCACCATTTTCCATTTTTTTGTTTTTAACTAACTAAGAGATCATAAAATTAACATACCTTTGTGTTTCCTTTTTAATTCTACTTGATGAATAACAATAAAGGTGAAAAAAAAAGAAGAAGAAGGGGTTAATTTTTAGGACAAATTGTCCCTTCTACAATTTAAAGGGAAAACTATAGCAGAAGTTTATTAAATAGCATTGATCTCAATCATTGGAAATGGTGGGTAATTAAAAAAAAAAACATTTTTTTTTAACTGCTTGGGACAATATCAGAAAATCCTCCTGAAATTCAGCATTTTTTCCAGTGTTTACAGAGGGCCACAAGAAAAGATAAGATTGTAGTAATCAATAACCAACTCCCCTTGTCAATTCAGGAGGCTGTCTAGTTTTTCGTTTCTGTTTGGTCATTGTTGCCTTTTAAAAATAAACAAAGAAAGTCATAATGTTTTTTTTTTTATGGAGGAACCCTCATTATGTTCATGAAAACTGCTGGGTGAAGGACAGTATCTGCATTGTAAGATATCAAAAAGCTTTTTGCAACAATTTAGTTTTGAACTCTTTAAAGAAAAGCACCATCCCTGTTGATGTAATTTAAGCAGCGCCCCCACCCCATGACTGAAGCAGTAGCAGCAGTGGATGACCATAGCAGACAGCATGTTAAACACAGGTCAAACCAAGAAGTCAGAGCGGAGGAGGTTTTTATTTCCTATCCCAGAAATCTTTCCCAACCCACACAGGCAGCCTTCAAGGTTACCAGCAACAAAAAAAGGGATCAGGAATTGGGCAGAAGCATTTTTTAAAAAGAGATGACAAAGACTGAAGCTCTGTGGAGGAGATATACATAGAGAACGCAGACAACAGAGAAGGACTGGAGGAAGAGACAGCATGATTTGTTTAATCTTTAAGGATTTTTATAATTATGCGACTTTTTTTTTCTGGTACTAATTACACTAGAAAATTATAGCGATTAAAAAAAGAGTAACAACAGATGGAAGAGAACATTACTATTGTGTCTAAAAAAAGACCCAAATTATTGTTTTTGCATTCTTGGCAGTAGAGAAAGAGGAAAAACAGAAAAGATAAACAAAGACATAAGTGAGTGATGGTCCGCCTCGTCTTTTACAGAAGGGGACCCTCGGGAGAAGCTATCTAGTCCTTAATTCCATTTCCCCCCCGAAAAAGATTTTCCTATTTTTACTCCCGCCTCGATGATCCCCAGAGGGAAAGCACCCGCTTCGGGCCGTTTGCTTTTCCCGCAGATATGTTGTCCCCAAAGAAAAGCCCCAAAATAAACACGAAGAAAACCACAAGGATAAATTTGGCTGCCTGTGCAGAAAAGCCTGGAGTCTCCGTGATTGTGCTTCTCACATGCTTTAAAAAGAAAGAAAAAAGACAGAGGGAGGGAGGAGGTAGGGAAAAAATACAGAAAGGCAGGAGAATCAGAGAGAAAAAAAAGAGCAGAGCAGAGAGATCGGCAAACAGTTTGAAAAAAACGGAAAACATGGGGATCATGGCCTGTCAAAAGTATGTGACACAAGTTAAGGCTTTTGGATTGAGCATCTAAACTTTCACATCATTGATATCTTAGGGGACATGCTGTAAATACCTTGATGGTGACGAGTTAGGGGGAAACTGTTCTGTTGAACACATGAGAATTTCAAGTAAGGTTCGGAGCCTTGCAAAAACACTCCTTAAAAATTCTTCAATTTCATAATATTATAACCACACACTTTGATGTGTGGTTTGGAGACTTAAGATGGAACAGCATAAATTAGTCGTGTGTAAATAAGAGTATAGATAGTGATATCAAGATAACAGAAAGAATGGTAGTACACCAGTACAGGTCCGGTGAGGAATGAAACAACTGCTTAGTAACTGCTGGAAGCCGACTGGTGACATGGTAACCAGACCAGAATAATAAACAAACTGTAGGGCGGCTCCTGAGATCAACAGACAAGGATCCTATTAAGACTCAAAAGAAAAGATGAACCCGGTGTCTTTATACAACAAAAAATGTGTGACCACACAAAAGCACGTAGCACTGCTGCTGTTTGTGTGTCAGCCCCTTTTGGTGACACTACAGGAATCCTCTAAACCAAAGTAAAATGTAGTGCAAACCAACGTTAAACCATCGACATGGCAGCGAGGAGACGTTGGCAGAGACTGAGCATGTTCATTGTTCCAGAAAAGACTCGCTTCCATCCATACATGGAAACATGTATGGAAAATATTTGTTTTATAAAAATGACCATTTTAATGTCAAATCTATGATGTACAAAACAACTAAACATCTTTGGAGACACACATAACCTTAGCTCTCTGTGGAGGACTGTGTCTAAATCAAAACCTAAAGACTACCCCTGAAAATAGGAAGCTAAATCAATATAAAAAGAAAAAAATCACTTTACTGTCACAGAAAACAGAGTCCTGAGTCTGTTCTTGGCTGAACTAACTTCCACTGCAGTTAGTCAGTAACCTTCATTAAAACATTAAACTTATAGATAAGTTCCTTCCTTCTTTTCATAATATAATTTGTGATTTCATTATTACTTTTAATAACAGTGACTCTAAAACTCTTCTGTGACTCTAAAAGTGAAGAGGATTGGCTACTTTGGCACTCAAAATCTAAAAATAGTCGTCCTTGTAGTGTTTTTTTATGTTAACAGGACCTCTGAACTGCTACATTTCTGCTTTGACAGGAAATAAACCCTGAACTCTAAGACAAACAAACAAAAGCTCCCTTTCCAGGACAGCGACTAACTCAGGCAGGGCTGAATGACTCCAGATATGCAGAGAAAACCCTTTAAAAACACAACGTAGATGGTGGATGATAGAAGAGCTTCGCCGAAGAAAAAGAGAAAACATAAGATCCACAGCTGTTTACTCCATGGTATGAATCCCTCCATCTGTCAGCTCCACCCAAAACCCAAACTCTTCTTTCCTGAAAAAAAAGTATGCTACAGTTTAGGACATTTTACACTAAAAAAAGAACTTTTAAAAGCGTTCTGATACCAAGAACCCTTTAAAGCTTCACAGTTGACCTCATGATGAAATCATCGCACTTACTACTTTATTATTTTTGGCTTGGTAATTAGCTGTAGATGCTGACTATGGAGGAAAATCTTAGAAGAATCAGAAAAAGCAATTTTCGTGGAAACTAGATTATTATTTCCAATAAAGCAAAGACGGTGGTGACCTTATGAGCTTGAATGAGTCAGTTCCATTTTTGCTCTGTGGTTGGACAGTGGACATGTTAAATGTGTGAAGAAGGGAGGATCTGACACTGCAAATACTCGAGCCGTTTACACAGCTTATCATGATAAAAACGGCTCTGACTCTTCTCAGTCCTCCCCTGCCTGTTTTTATGGCTACAACATATCATCACTAACTGTCAGCTTTCTTGGCTCACTTTCACTCCTACTCTGATTCAAAAGGACTGGACTGTAAAAAAGTGTGATGAAATTTAAGAAGGAAAACGACAAAGAAAAATTCATTATATTTGTTCTGCTGGTGGTGCCATGTGCCTCTCTAATTCTGACCCTCAAACCCATCACAGCTCCCTCTACAAATGTTGGCACGTTTTGTAAATGTCTAAAAAAAGTTAATAAATTTCTCTTGAATATAATATTTTAAAGATTTTCCTAAGGAACAGGTTTACAAAGAGTTTTTTGTGTCTTTTTTGTCTCCTTGCTGATGTGCCAATTGTTAAGATTAATTAGTAAGGACAGCTTAAGGTGAGTGTAAAGGCTTGTGTTGTTGTTTTTTTTTTTCTTACTATTTCATATCAATTCCCAAGATACACTTCCATCATTCTTTGCAAATTAAAACATGATTCACAATTCTGAAACAGCAACTACAAAAGAACCCCATATACTTAGAGCGTACACACATCTTCTAGTGTGAAAACGGTGGAAGACCTTCTACCTTGTATGCGCAACAAATCTAGATAACACAAGTAAACCTATGAAAGTAAACAACCTACCATGATTAAATAAACATTTAAGTAATTGTTGAAGGTTGTTTGGTTAGGGGAGGGGAGGGGCCCCTGGGGAAAGACAGAAAAAACCCAAATGAAAAGGAATTAATAACATAAAGTACCTCGGATATTAATGACTATAATAAAGGAGAAAGAGACATAAAAATATGGAGATCTGTTCAAGAGATACATCAAAAATAATACATTCTTCAAAGTGATAAGTGACTTTGATTTTCAGTTAATGAGAATTATTTTTCTCATAGCGAGCAATAAGTAAAAATATAGATGTGTCGATAGATCCTCTTGATCAGTGATTCCCAGCTGAGGAGACTCGTACCCCTAGTGGTCTGCTGGTGCATTGCAAGGGATGGAAGAAAATACTTGATTTTTTAGGTAATAAAATAAACTTGGCTGGGATTTGTTCTGTACAGAAGCGGGGTGTTATTACAAGATAATTATGTTCTACAAGCATGAAAATATATTGCATAAATGTGATACCTATATTGTACAAACATGATAACTTTATCCAGATAGTGGCGCTAGTATGTAAGTCTGTATCTACTCACTTAGGAAGAAGAAGAAGTTGCCGTTCAAAGTTGATTTAGCATTATCCAGATAATGGTGGGATGCTTTCACTCTGCCTGTCATCTCCTTGGGATGTAAAATGGCAAATTTACAGGAGGTTTTACTTCATGCTCGGTCGAAGATACGGCAAGATACTGATGCTGCTGCACACTGTGGATGAGATCAATATAAGCATGAACACATTGAGATTAAACCTCCAAAGAATGGGACTCTTTGACCAGGGGAGTTATTCAAAGGAGCTCCAGTTTTATAAAGGCAGGTTTAAAATATGATTTCATTTTGTATTTATTTCATATTACAACATATTATGCTGTTTTGTTATTTGAGTTGGAGAGAATAAAATGGCAAAGAATTAAAGTTAAAGTTAAAAAGATTAAATACAATACACTATACTTTCTAATCAGTTATAGTACATTCCACTTTTGGTCAATCAGCAAAACTTTTGACCTGGGGGGGGGGGTCAAAAGTATCAATCATTCAAAATGTCCAATGGAGTGCTCAGGTCAAAAAAGGTTGGGAACCACTGCCCTCAAAGGTAAAGGGCAGAGGAGGCTGGGATGCTACAGCTCAGGGAACAGTAGTACAGAACCAGAGAGCATGGATTTATGTTTCAGGTGTACTTTGGAACAGTGAACACGTGTTGGAAGTGAAATAACCCAAGTCTTGTATTGTGATATCTATGAATTACTTTGCACTGAATTAACTGAAGACTGGATTGAAATTTGGTCATAAAAAATGTTTTACTTATGTGTTGTCATTTATCTACCGTAAATGAAACTGATCACCATCATTGCCATTTTTCTACTCTTAGACTCCTCTCTTACTCTGCTCTCTTACTCACCTGATTTCCTCAATTTATCAGGTTAAAATTTAAAGGTCGAGCTTGGCATCCAACAGTGCTGGATTGTCCATTTTGTAGTAATAAAAATGCAATACTGTGGAATGTTGGAAGCATAAAGTGCTGTTTACATTGTTTAGTCTTGTGGCTTAGACCTACCTGGACTTTACCTCAAACCACAAACTCAAATGGTTATCTAGAAAACTTGTGGTTTTCTACTGGACTCTTTCTCTGTAGGTCATGCAACCATTCTTCTTTCTCTAAAGAAAAGAACTCTGGAGACCACTTAGAGTTTCAGTCTTGGCCAGCTAGGGATAATCTGAACCTCAGTTTCAGGTAATGTTTAAAACTTAAATAAGATAGTAATGATTTTTACAACATGAAACCTTACACTATTCCTGTCTTCACTTCCTAGACTGTTTTACAATATTTATCTTCCTCTGAATAATTATGATGTTATGTTTTGGGACAGACTGAATACCTAATCACAAATGGCAAAACTTTCATGTGAAGCCTTGCATTTTGAGGAACAAGGAAGAAGGTAAACTACTCTACTGCTGTAGCTAATCAACCTAAAATAGCTGAGTATTCAGTGATAAACTAATGCAATACTTTTTTGTTTCATATTTACTTTGTAGAGATTGTTTACATTACCTAATGATTAAGGTAAAATCATAAATGACCTCAAAGTAAAAACTAAATCAATTAGAAATTGTCACAAGTGACACCTGATTTTATTTTATGTAAATTATTCCTCACCTGTTTTCAGGGATTCTTGTTACTTATTTCAACCTGTGCCTTTCAGTTTTTCCTTCATCGGGTCCTGGTAGTTATATCATTGTTCCTCTGTGTTTCTACTGTTCCTTGATAAAGTTTCCATTAACACCATCCTCATGTCTGCCTACCATTTTAGTCCTTCACCACAACAAACCATGACAGCAGGATCAAACCAACAGAAGGACGAGGCAGACGACCCAGAAAAACAAAAAACCTCTTTCAGTATCTGAGTGGTGAGCGTTCTGGGTCTCAAGGCCACTCATTTCACCTCTGGGAACTGGTCCCCGCCACTACAGTTCTTCTCTCACATGTGAGCAGATGCTTTCAAGAAAGAGAATTCAGTGGCATGACAGTTTCTACAGGGGTCGACTAAACCCGGTGCCCAGCCAGTTTGAAGTTCCAACAGCTCTTCTTCTACACCCCAAAACAGGACACCCTACTACTACTAATAACCTACTAGGCTACTGTGTTCCTATCTGGTCTCTAGGTTTCTGCCCAGACTGGATATCCCGTTGATTCCTCATAAATTAGGAAGAATTCCCTGGCCTTCAAGATTCCCTGGCCCATGATGATGACTGTCTAAAAAGCCGATTTTGTCTCTTTTCCTTTGGTAACATCTCTATTCTTGTCAGGACAGACTGAGTCAATTCAATTCCAATTGATTTATTTTACATTACAATGGAATGGTATCTCTGTGGCATCTTAACTGGCAAGGTGTCCCTACAGTCCAACTTAATATAGTTTACAGCTACACTGCAGCAATAGCCTGCTCCTAGCATTGCTGTTTTCAAGCCAAGCAAGAGGGGTGCCAAGAAAGGCTGTGGACAGCTAGATGAAGCAACACGTACATGTAAAGGAAAGAGAGAATCCATGCATTATCAAATGGAACGACACAAGCCACAGCACATGTAAAGGTAAGCTAATGTTACTGCTAGCTTATAATAGTACTTATATAAATAATAAGCCTGGTGTAAAATAGTTTAATATTAGTCATTGAAATAAGCTGTGAATGGCGACACTGTCTCCTAACCAATAGGAGACTGACAGTCCTCTGACTTAGCGATCCCTAGTGAATCGCTCCAAAATGCTACTGGTTGGTACTTGGAACCAAACCATCCCTTAAATTAGTCTTGTTAACCTGTGTGAATTAGCCATCATTTATATATTTAATCAACTCTCTGTCTGAAGCCATCTTTGGAAACAAAATGTATCAGTGAAAGCATCTATAGGTCTGAGATGCTCAAAACCTCTTGCTGTTGGCATTGTCTATGTAAATCTCCGCCTCACTCACCAATATCTTGACCTCTGCCTTTTTGAACATATGTTCATTTGCTCTTTTCTTCATGTCATTGTTAATCATGAAAAGACATTGAAATAATATCTTGGCTCCTTCAAATACACATTGAAATTCATAAGGTCCTTTTCATTAGTCATTTATGGAGGGATGTGCGCATGTAGAGGGCAGAAAATGAGGTGGAAAATTAAACGAAAACACTGAGGTGAAGCTCTGATCAAGAGTGCATGGATTTAAAAATCTGGATTTTTTTTTCTGCATACTATTTTCTGTATTTTGCACTGCACTACACTTTTAGTGTTAAGTCTTGTGCAACGTTTTATTAATCAGACCTCTGGTCCTTCCATCCACATGGATTGTAATGACAGTCTTCTATCTTAAAGGATGAGGTCAAAGTTTGCTAGTTTTTTGTTTATATTTACTCACAGATTTTTCCTTCCTGAAGCTACCTCTGACCTACTGAGGAATTCATAATAATTGCCATCCTCCAATTCCTCTGGATCCAGATCCACGTTTAGATCCAGTGATACATTTTTTAAATGGTCTAATGGTCAGCTTATTTTCAAGAAAACTTCTTCATTTTTTTCTCCTGATAGTCTTTATAACCTCTCATAAATTTTTGGTATCTGTATCCCAGATAAACGTTTGTGGCCAAATGAAAGCATCCTAAAACATTTAAAACACATGGAAGCTGCCTAATGCAGGGGGGAAGATTTGGATTCATCTGTGACCAGGTATGAGGAGAGAGCAGAATGCAAATGCTAGAAAAATCAACTAAAAAACAGGCAAAGGAAAAAACACCAAGAATACAGAACACGAAACAAGAGCAATAAACTCAAAACCATAACAACCTCAACAAATATCCTGGGAAAATCCAGAAACCAAGTTACCACCCACATCATATAAACTTCCAGATTGCTTCTAACCCTGGCAGAGTAGGGAAGGCAGCAGCCAGAGCTAGCTACAACATTTCATGTCACAGAAATAGTTCATCACATTTTTGCCTCATTGCAAAGTCTCTCTTCCTCCAAGTCAGTTGTGTCACCGATCTGGCCACTAATCATAGTCTTTGTCGTATTCATCCAGTGTGCAGCAAAGAAACTTAAAAAGAAAAACAAGATACTTTGGATCAAATAAAAAAAAAACTGCTGTACTTTGTTACCCCTAAATGTATTACTTTTTCTCAAGTTAAATTTATGAGATGGTTAAAAGTAAAAATTTTGATTTATTGTAAATGTTATTTACCTTCTGACAAAGAAAGAAACCGTATTCATTCAAGTAAAACTTTAACATAAACAATTTGTATGCTTTGTTTCTTTATTTTTCAATTTGGAAAAAAATAATTTTAACCATTACATATTAGGCACCGGCCCAACCTTGACCCTGACGGAACAAGCAGGAGAAAATGGATGGATGGATGGCATTACATACTGTATTAGTACAAATTTACTATGGAATAAACTATCCATCTATCCATCCATTCATCTTCTCTTGCTTCATCTGTCAGGGTCAAGGTTGGGCCGGTGCCTATCTCCGGCAGACTATGGGTGTAAGACGGGGTACACCCAGGACAGGACACCAGTCTGTCGCAGGGCAACACGTAGACACACAAGAACGTACAACCATGCACACACACACTCACACCTAGGGACAATTGAGAGACCCCAATTCACCTAACAGTCATATTTTTGGACTGTGGGAGGAAGCCGGAGTACCCGGAGAGAACCCACACATCCACACGGAGAACATGCAAACTCCATGCAGAAAGACCCCGGCCGAGGACCAAACCCAGAAACTTCTTGCTGCAAGGCAACAGTGCTAACCACTGCACCACCGTACAGCCCTGGAATAAACCAGTGACAGATATTTAGCATGGTATTTATTTCAAAGAGTAAATACATAACTTTGGTCCCACTATACTTATTGACCTCAGACACAGGATTTATGAATCAGGATAACTTAAAGTTGTCAGGTTCCTGGGTTTTTCTTTTTCTTTCCATACTCTAGATGAAACCAGAGGCTGGGCTGGAGTGGCTTTGGGAAGCAAAGCTCGGGCTCATTTTCTCATCAGGGAGAACTTAGAAGAGAGTTTGCCTTCCATGGTATTCAGTGCCCTCAAGCGTGAGCCCAGTGCTTTCCTTGAGTCCGTGTTCAGCAAAGTAATTCCTTGTTGTGCTCCTCTCCAGGTGTTGTCTCTTCCAGATAAATACAGAAGTTTTCTGGTGGAGATTCTTTCCAAGCATTCCTTTAGATTTCCTGAGACGCCGTGGATTATACCCACTGGTTGCCTCTATCGCTCCTCTCCAGGTGTCCTTCTGCCTCAGTCATCATTTCCAGTTGGCAGTCGAAATTCTCGAGCCACCCTCTGGTGCAGTCTGCCTGTTCCGCCCTCCGCCACAAACCGGCTCCTTACTCTGCAGTAACAGATCTGGCAAGTGGATCTCTTTGGAACCAGACCCTTTCCCAAAGGAACCTTTCTTTAGTCAGTTAACATCCCTGACAAGAAATCCCCCAGGATCTATTTCTTTTACTCTCCAAGTAAGAATGTTTTCCTTTAATTTCTGCCTACTGTTCCGCTTATTGCAGTGAGAAATTGAGTATCCATTTACAAGAAGACAGAGATATAAACTGAAGAACTGTTCAAAGTCTTATGTTTATTTTCAGTAATTCATATAACTGACTTTGTCTCCTGTAGAGTTCTGTATGTGGGCTACCTTTATAGAACCTAAATATGGCAAAAGCTGGACCTCACTCTCACTGAGTAGACTGCATTAATTTTAACAACAATCTTGCTCATGGTATTGCAGTGCTGGTCATACCTCTTTTGAATTAATCAAGTAATCAGGTCACATTCGCGTGAGTTATTGCATGTGAAAAAATAAACCCCTAGTGACACAACATTGCCTTGGACTTTAAGTAGACTAATTGTTTCAATTGATTTATGATTCCAGGTAAACTTAAATTATTGAATTTAAACCACCAATATATATGTTTTAAGTGAAACAACATCAAATTTAGGTGGACTAACTGAGGTGGAGATTTCACTTCTTTCGGCGTACTCTATTTTTCATTTACAAACTAAACCGGACTGACAGAGATTATAAAGGTAGGGAACATTATTAAACTATGCATTAAACCTTTCAAAAAATCCCTCCTTCACTTTATTGATTAGTTATTTTGTCTTCATTTGTTCTGTAATGTTCCCCAACAAACCTCTAAAAGCCTTTAAGGAACAGTTGAATTTATTCAGAGAATAAATCTGTTATAATTGGACTCATTTACCAACAAAGTTAGTCCTAAAGGAGGCTCAGTCAGGTGGGACAGAGAGCATCTGTGAATGTTTTTAATCCTATCTTTTCATAGTCCCACTGCGGTTAGGTCATTTTATTTTCTAAATGTGAAAGTGTAGGGTCCTGTCACAATACCTACAACTGATCATGCACCTTGGCGACTTGGCCAAGGGGATATCCCTTTGGCTGACTGGTTAGCACGTGTGACTTTCACTGGGGAGTCTGGGATCAAATCCCGCCCGGGGCCCTCTGTTGTGTGCACCTTGCCACATAAATATATTTCCATGGCTCTGTATTCAGTGTAATCTTCCATCTGGAACTCAGATGTTGTCTTAAATCTTCTGGAGCCTCTTTTATGTTTTTTTCCACCATGGTTTTATTAATCAATTTCTATCTATCAACTGTCTCTTAGAATAAGAACCCCACAGCATGATGCTGTCAGCAATTTATTTCCCTGCAGTTTTTTTTTTTTAATCACACATAATTTTTTGTATGTTGGTTGCTGTGGATTTCTGCCCTCCTTACTCAGACACTTTAGGTGGTTAGGGATAGGTTTGAGGATGTTCCATACGTTTTCCATTTTGTGAACAATAGACCGATCAGTGAAGACAATTTGGGAGATTGGATTTTTTTTTTCAACCAAAACTATTATAAAAATCTCTACAACCAAATCCCTGATGTCTTTTGTCTTTGCGGTGCGATTTGTTCAGTAATGTCCTTCAACCAACCTCTCAGATCCTCACTGAACAGCTGGCGGTTAGATCATATGTAGCTGAACTGTTCTGGTTTTACCAGTTTGGTGACTCTTAAGGTAATTTGTTGCAGTTGATTTATTAATATGTTGGTAAAAAGTCCTGAATAAGTAAATTAAACATAAAATATAGCCATGAACTAGTTTCTATAGGTCTATCACACTGGCTGTAATGTGTTCAAATGTTAAAAAAAATGAGGAGCACTGAGGTGGAAGTCACCTCTTCAAGGTTCTGGTTCATTTGGAGGCACTCAGAGTTGGCCATGACACTTTAACTTTTGACTTTAACCTATTTAAGTGAGATTTATTTAGACTGACTGATGAGTCGATTTGGTTTCATTACTATTTGAGGATGTGGGTGAGGAGAAGGAGAGAAAAAGGGACGAGTAAGAGCCTGAGGAGGAGGAGTGTCTGGGGTTTGGTCTCGGTCCCCTGTGGTAATACTTAATAACAAACATTAAAAATACCACAGAAATCCCTTACCACATTCCCACGCTCCGGCCAGCCAGAACACACACTCGCACACACTTACACACACCGTTCCGTATACTGTATACACACACGTTTACACAAACAGAGACATTTCTTCACATACCTGCACTAGAAAACAAACACTAACATTCACACCTTGTACTTGTGTTGGGTTTGTGTTCAAAGAATATAGTCTAGATGAAACTGCACACTTCCTGCCTCTATACAGAAAAGCAAAACAATCAACATGTTGAGTGAAAGTGCCAACCACGGCCAGATAAAACACAGGGAAAGGGAGTTGTTCCTTTAAAAGAGGAGAAAACTGTTCTTTGTGATTCTTCCCCATCGTCCATTACCACCACTTAAACTGCGATTATTCCTGCCATTAGTGCCACTCCACAGTGTTCACTGGGATGGGTTTTCCTCTTGTCGCCAGTGGCTTTCTGACCTTGTCTCGAGGTTTGGGGACAGTCCAGCAAGAGATTCCTCTGCATCCCTCCCTCTCCTTCATGCTTCACACGTGCGTCAGTGCTGTTACCGCAGCCTCACAGAGTCCCCGCCTTCGCTGTAACCCCGTGTTCGTTCTTGCTGTAGCACCCCACCCGCCTGTTTCCAGTCAACACTTCCCTGCTCTTTTCCCTGCCATCTTCTTCCAGGTTTACATTCTCATCCTCGTGTACAAAGACAATTGAATTAAAATCATACAGTCATATTAGTCAAAGGTTTTCTACAAAAGGAAAACCCGCTGACTGCATCAAATCATTGATTCAACAGCAATCCCTCTCACCCAGCATGCATGTAGCGACAGTGGAGAGGAAAACTCAGTGTGAGCGGCCATCTGCAGAGGCCGACTGGGGTTCAAGGAGACACAAGCAGATATTCAGAAAGATTCAGTGATACCGAAGGCAACTGTCAGCTCTATAAGTGGCCCTGTCCCAGAAAGACAGCCTAGCAGACATGCTCCAAGCCAGCCATGTCAGAGGATGAAAGAGAGCACATCCAGTTGGTCACAGTAAGAGAAACAGGACAACACTGAAACACAAGGAAAGCTCCAAAATCACCAAACCAAGGTTTGGATGGTAGCAGTAGCAGCTCAGCTGACATTTCCATCCAGAATGTAGCTACAGCCGAACAGGAACAGAACAGATGAAACTACTATGGTGAGAAAAAGCAGACAAACAATGCAGAATGGGAGAATAGATATAGATTGAGAAACAGAAGAGGTTTAGATGCTTATCCAGAATGGTTTATTGCCATTGAGGAACCTAAAGAGTTCCAAATACATTCAGCAGGATGATAATGATTAGCAGCAAAAGGCAACAGCCATGACAAGCTGTTTTCAACACATCAGAGCTGATGAGAGCATAAAACATGAATGCAAGATATGAAAGATACTTACTATATAATTTGGTACTTTGGACAGTTGAGACGGTAGCACTGCTGATGTTCTTATGCATGATTTCTATTGTTAAAACTGCAGGGTTTTTTGTAAGATTTTTTTTTGTCATACTTGTTTAGGATATTCTCTTGTATGTTCTCTAACTGAAGACGTCCAACCTTATGAGGACAAAATCCTGGTTCTAATGAGGTGTGGGAGAGCTGACTAAAAGGAAAGCTAAAAGATGGACCGATGAACTTGTATTTGAAAGTAATAATCAACAAGTATTGGCAAACACATCCTGTTTGACCTGTTACATTAGATGACACTGTTTGCAGAGTCATTCTGCTTCCCATGTTTGGCCAAAAATAGCAAATGCTTCCGTCACTGTTGCATCCATACCAAGTCAAACCCCCCAAAATTTGGTGTATTTTTTATCCATTCTGTCATCGGGTAGTTCAAAATAAATTAGACCTGCATTTGACCCTCTGTACTCTGATGCTTTATAATAAATTATGCCTAATTGTCATCAAATGTTGTCAAAACAGGAAGAGTGCTCTTGTGTATTATTTAACCCTTGAAATAATTGACAGAAAATTCAGATTGTTTAGTATTAGATTATATATATATATATATATATATATATATATATATATATATCTACATACAGACATACATTTTGTATAAGTTAAAATACATAATTTATTTGCATTAATTACTAATACATTAGGTATTTCTGTAAAACCTTTTTTACAATTTCTTTTCACTACATGTATCTGATTTTGTAAGTCTAGGTTTTCGAGATTGAAAATATCCCTCTGATGATTCAGAGGTTCTTTCTGCATGGAGTTTGCATGTTCTCCCTGTGCATATGCGTGGGTTCTCTCTGGGTACTCCGGCTTCCTCCCACAGTCCAAAAACATGACTGTTAGGTTAATTGGCATCTCT
>JAUZNJ010102517.1:0-18019 GCA_034780135.1 Jordanella pulchra | reverse complement strand
CACACACACACACACACACAAAGCTTAATGTAGAACTTGACACGAGCTATTTGTCATTGTAGGAAATATAATTGTAATTGATTAATCCATCTCTTTGTTACTAAAACTGCCAAGTGTGAGTGATTTTCAAACAGGTAGGAAATAAACTAAGATGACAGGATTTACACTCAGTCAGTCAGATGTAAAAACTGACTAAATAAGGCAATATTAATTTACAGATTTTATAGCAATATAAAGGAGGATAATTAGCAAATAGATGTGGGGAAATGATATCCAGATGAAGGCACCATTCTCTTCGTTTGTGCACAAATTTTCATGGCTTAGAATCAATAACACATACACAAGTAAATAGTTGGGAAGGTAACAACGATTTAATGCAAAATGAATGCTGGTTCACACCCACACATTCAAACCATGTAATGAGATGATCTCCCAATAAAAAGCATGCAGGACATGAGAGCTTTACAAATGGCCAGGAAAACAACAGCTGTAAAGCGACAGGCAAACATTTGTTCCACTAATCACTGAGGAGATTGTCAAACGCATTTGAACACAAGCTACCAAAGACTTATGTTATTAGGCTCTGTTGCAGTGATTCCGCAACACAGAAACTCTCACACACTCACCCACACACGTGTGAGTCTCACTATTCTTGTGGGGACTTTTTTATGACTTCCATTCATTTCGGTACCCTAACCATTACCAGTGCACACCTAACCCTAAACCTAACCTAACACCCTAATTCTAAACCTATACTTACCAGTTGTTGGTCCCCACAGGTACCTTAAGGGTCCAAAATGTAGCTTATTCCTGGAATATTGTCCTCACAAGGTAGCAAATACATGACCAAACAAATACTGGGGATGATGCTGTCATCCAGCACTTTGTGGCTCGGTCCTCACACCTTGACAGCAGTCACTGATTCTGACATGTAGGATCAAAGGATAAGGGGATTACGCTGATCTGTGGAGAAAAGGCTCCTTTCCATCAGATATTTCACTGGATGCAAGCTTTGGATCAAGTAAACAATGTTCTGTTTTACATATAGGGTGGAGGCTTTTTTAAAATCAGTCTCTTCTTGTTTTTTTTGTTTTTTTTAAACATGCCTTCAACACCTGATTCTGAATAAATTTGTCAACTGGAGAACATTTTTTTTAAGACAGCCTAAGTTGTTTTTAAGAAGCAACATTTCTTTAAAGTTGAGGTTAATCAGTGTATCACCAGCTTTTTTTGGACTTTTAGTGAGTGATATTTAGTTCTGGTTTATATTAAATTATATATTAATAAAAGAAAACTTAGATTGGCTGTAGAAAGCTAAATAATACATTAACAAAATAGTCTGTTACATTTATTTAAAAATAATGTCAGACACAGTATTATATGGGCCAGTGGTGTTTTTGTTATGCTTTGGCAACAGAAGATTTAGATATTTGGCAACAAGATCAGATGGCAACAAGATCCTTGGCTGGCATATCAATACAAGGAGTGGTCACAGCAGAGCAAAGTTGTTGTCTTTTTTCCAATAAGCTTTTGTCATTCTACTGTGACAAAAAATGCAGACTCCATTTTGTTAAACTTGACAGTTTACTCATTTGTTTTACTGCCTGTACTGTTGGTAACAAAAGTTACGCATCATCTTCCAAAACAGGAACAAGTTTTAATGTCAGGGTGGAAGTTTTGTGGGGTGGACCCAGATGACAGACATTTCAGTAAATTAAACATATTTTATACATATTTAGCTTAGCATGGCTTAGCCTTAAAACAATATTCATCCAAAATAAGTTAAACAAACAAAACCTAATAAATAGTATTTGAAGCACAAGAAAAGATCGAACTAGAGGAGATAATTATACTAATTAGGAAACAGAGGCAGGACTAAAAATAAACTTAAAATGATTGCATGAACATATCAAAAGACATAACCAGTTAAAGTTCCAAAAAAACTTAAATTCAAGTGACAACCAAAATTAAACACTAGTTTAACAGAACGTCAGCCTCAAAGATGGATTCGAAAAAATCCTACAAAGAGGGGGCCTAGGAAGGAGGACCAGAAACAAAAGTAATACCCAAAGTTCTTTATGCATGTTCTCCCTGTGGGTTCTCTCTGGGTGCTCCAGCTTCCTCCCACAGTCCAAAAACATGAGTAACTTCTCCAAATTGTCCTTAGGTGTGAGTGTGTGTGTGTTCATGGTTATACGCCTCTGTGTCTCAGTGTTGCCCTGTGACAAACTTGTGACCTGTCCAGGGTGTACATTGCCTTTTGCTCATGGTCATCTGGAGTCGTCATCAATTCATTTTTGGCCTCATGAATTGAGCCTCATTTCCCTCCTTTATCTACTGGTTCAGTGAGTTTTGCATGTAGAGCGGTGATACTGTTAAGCTTGGTCTTTACCTCCTAGCCCCCCCAAGAGCTGACCAGAATATTAGATATGCTGCCTCAAATGTGCAGCTGCGATGTATAGCGACGCACGTCGACTCGTTTCAGAAACTGCCACTGATAGCCTACTGATATAATTGGAAAATGCCGTTTTTGAAGTCTGATTCGGTGTTACTCTTGTGTTGGTTTTTGTGTGTTGTTTTTTACACATCTATTTTCTTTTATTTATTTTGTTTTGTTGCTTAGAAATTAAATTGGGTGTTATACATGTCTTTTGATTAACTTTGCTTGCGGATATACTGAATCCCTCCTACTGGGTTAAATAAGTAATTTAAATAAGTATTAGCGTCAAGTATGTTGTCACATTTACCCAAAAGTTGAAGTAAATTTGACACTTATTTACTTATGTATCTGCTGTAAATATATACTGTAGGAAAACATGTTTTTCTTTTCCTTTTCCCTCCAACTCTTCATGGTTAGAAGACAATTCAAATATAAAAAAAAAAAACCAAGGACATATATATCACTGAGACAGTAGGTGACTGCTCAGCGACAACAAGACCACAGGCAAATGTTCCTTTTTTTAAAGCTATAGATCAAAAGCAGCAATAATCAAAGTACCATATGACATGGTGTTGTAAACATTCTTAAAGGCCAGATTTCAGGGTCATTATGAGCAATAGCAACAATGTATACAGTCTGAGATAGCAGGATCTAGCCGTGCTCTGATTATTGATGTGGTTTCTAATTCAGATGCAGTGCTATGTGCATCTGCAGGTGAAGATCAAAGCAAGTTATGTTTTGTATTTTTTTTTTACGAAATTACAAAGTCTTGAAACCACTTTGATCATCAAGGCCTGATAAAATCGAGACTTAGACCAAGGCATAAAGATCTGATTTATACCAGTGTAAAACAAAGACTGTGGTTAGTAGCAAACTACAAAGCTGCTGGACAGATAGGCACAGGTAAAGTTCCACCCTGCCACCAAATATTTCAGTGGAGGTTAAATCTGCAACCCATTATCCTGGGGGCCAGGCAACCACACAAGGCCCTGGCAGCAGATCCGCCCAATATAAAGAGTATGACACCCCTGGTGGTGGGACATACCCAGGGAGACCATGAGGGGAAAGACATCCAACCATAATAATCAAGGTACTAGATTTTGTTCTGTGTTATGCATCTGCACTGTCTGATTGATGAAGATTCTCAACTTTCCAAATGCTGCTTTCATCTAAGTTTTATTTAGATTAATCGAGCCAGTAATTGTTTCTGATATGTTGGGGGAATGATAGAATGTAAAGAATATGCTTTAGAGCTGTGGAATAAATATCAACATGGGATGGAATATAAACATGAATAGCACAAGAAGTTTCAACTGATAAAATACTTTGTTTTCAGGCTTTAGGTTAAATAACTTTGTTGCAGGAAATCCCAAAGGAGGAGAATTGTGGGACATCCTGGGGGTTCTAATCTAAAAATTTTGTTGCATGTTCAAAAAAACCTTTTTTTCCCCACAACAGCACAGCGTGACATTCTTTAAACTTTTATCCAAATAATGTCTGCTTCGTACTCAATTAATGACCTCAACAGACAGCACATACCACAAGCTGCCTGCATCTTTTCATCTCTGAATCTAGAAGCATGCTTGAATTGGCAGCAACTAGATTCAAGACTCCTTATCAAATGGATATGTGTTAACTAAAAAACAGAAAAACTGTCTGTTTACTGACGATTAAAACCAGTTTTGTGGCCCTGATGCCTGAGAATTTTTACAGGAAAATGTATTTCCTAAGTTTTGCAATAAAGAGAGACCCGGCTGAGAATGTGGATGAAAGCAGCCTCCTCATAATCACAACAATCACAGAGTCGAGGACAGTATAGGATATTCTTGATATAGGTGGGTTTTTCCCCAACAGAATACAGCAAGCTGCCCTATCAGCCACCCTGTCAACTGCTGATGAATACCTTTTGGACCTACTTTCCCTACCAATATACCTAATATTTATTGAAACAGTTCTGAAGAAGGAGTTTTGGAAATTAGTGTGGCAAGAATAGAAAAATATTGGTTTTAGTCAAACTATTTGGATATTGCCTATTTTATTTTGTTCAATGTGTATTTACTGTGCTCTAAAAACTGAACCATACCACAATGTGCATTATCACTTTGTAATTATAAATAGCAATTACTAAGGCAAGGCAAACATAAAGATTAATCAATTCATAAATGATAATAAATGATATGGGCTACATATACATTATATATTACATTTATGTCAGTAAATCTCTGTAATTATGACACACTGTACCTTTAAGACCAGGTCATTCTACAGATATATCCACCCCCAACATAAAAGAAGTTCTATACTCTCCCACTTTGTACAGCTGGGTCTATCTGTTGAGCAATAAAAACAATAAATAATACTTGTTTTCATTTGTGTATTAATTTTTTTATTGTATTTTGATGTTTTTTTTCTCTGAATCTCACTGTTTTCAGTATGCCTTGCACAGTGCATACTGTTTTTCTTGACATACTGCTTATATTTGTTTCATGTGGAATGGACTACTACTTTTCTTTTTATGGATTTTTTTTCCAGCCTCAAGATACAGTAACTACTGTTCTGTTAGACAGTTTGCCAGATTTTATGCATACCGTCTCTCTTTCATGTTGTATTTTGTGAGTTTGATATATTTGGCTCGTCAACCTCAATGTTTTTCTGTGAGTCTATTTTCAGTGTTTGCCAGCAGTGGAGGAGTTGGGTGAAAGTATTTGTTGTTAAAAGAAACAAAAGCAGCCTATATTGTCTACCAAATCTTTAGCTTTCTAAATTCAGAATTCAAATTGTTTTTATATTCTCATTGACCATAAAGGCAAAAACAAGATAAAAAAAACTATGCAAAAATGCAAATAAATTAATAATAATAGATATTATAAAACACAGCAACAGCTGGGATGTTAAAGAAAGTAAGCAAGTAAGTAAATAAATAAAAACAAATGAACGGACTGACGGATTGACTGCTCACCTGTATATATAACCACTGTTCAGACCAGACACTAGTGTCAGATTATATAAGCCTTCAGTGAGTTTTGCCCAGCATTTCTGATTTCTGTCTGCCTGTCTGTTTTTACCCTATTCTGCCTTCTGATATCTGAGCCAGCCTTAAGCCCTGTTGGACCTCCTTACTGTGTGTTTTTGGGTTTTGACACTGTTTGTGTGGTCTGACCCTGCTCTCGGATCCCACTTTGAATTGTTTCTGGATCTCTGATCAACCGGCTCTGACCCTACACCTGTCTTCAACCCTGAACTCTGGTTCAGGATCATTCTACTTGCATCTTATCTCATTGGAAGCTTTACAAGGAGTTAAACTTTCAGACCTACCTGAACTGAACCTGCAAACCACAAGAGTTCCATGTAGGTTAGTAAACCTGAATTCAACATTGGATATTTTCCTTATCCATTCTGCCTGGTCACTGAACTGTCAATTCTCCATCCAGAAATACCAGTTGCCGAACCTGACACATCCAACATGTTCTGCAGCTGTTTCACATTTGAATAAAACTGTTCAAATTTTTCCCTGTTTTTTGGTTGAATTTTGGTTCCTCCTTTTCTGATCGTTACAACAGAGGAATGCTGGTGGAGGATTTTAGGAATGGTAGGATGGACCACTGGGCGAGGGACTGATTAAAGATGGTGACAAAGAAACCCATCTAGTTGGTCTGCACAGTCCCTCAGCAATCTCCCCGTCACAACGTCAGATCCAGCAGCTTTTCAGCAGCTTTTCAGCAGCTTTCAGGCATTCACCATCTCCAGGGTTTTACATACTTTATATACATCATCTAACCCGGCTACCTGAATATAATTTATGGAGTTGTACAATTATGTCTTAAACTCTTTTATTACTTGGAGGACAAAGCAACAGTGGAGCTTCCCTCTGACCTTACTTATTCTGAAAAACAATCTTCAATATTACACTGTAAAGCATCATTTGCTGTGCTCCTGCTTTGAAATGAGTTTGAAATTACCCTGGAAACTTGACAAACAATAAACATTGGATGGTTTGGGTATAAGACATTAGAAACTAATGTCTAATTTTTCTGCTGAGGTAAATCACAATATTCATTACACAGCAGACATCCAAATGTGAGCACGGGGGAGTTGTTCAGACTTCCCCGTTCAATCACTCTTTTTACCCTTCACATTGCCTGGGTGTTGTGCTGTCACACTGACACTGACTGATTTGGATCAGTGGGTCCTGAGAATTTGTCTTGACTGCAGACGGTTGGGGAAACGGACCGTTCATCACCTTAATGGAAGAGTATTGATTGCGGTGCAGGAGCATGATACCCTTCTGCAATAGTAATGGACTTCCTGAAATCACTGATGAAAAGGCATCAGGGGATGTCCTGAAAGAAGGGATACGCTGCTCCCCTGATTGTTGGCACCTTGTTATCTGTTTAAATGTGTGTGTGCCACTCGTGACTCTTTTTTACACTCCTCTGACAGATAAACATATTAAAAGTTTCTCAAACAAATTCTGACAGGTACATCAGATATACTACCTGACTTTTGACGTCCTCTCATATTAGTTCAGAAAATCTAAACGTATCAGTCTTTGGCTTCAATTATCACAGAATAATCATCCCTTTTTGCAAGGTTGAATTTTTACTTTTTAAAGCTGTAGAAAGCTTTACATTAAATTTCATCATTACTAATCAGATGCCTGTTTCTTGTATCTGATGCCACCTGGGATTGCAGCAAAGCCTTGGATAAAGTCACTAATCCAGTACAGGAAGATGTGTCATTAAATAATTCAAAACAAACACGTGTATACAATGCATGTGAATGGATATAGGACTTCCACCTTGGAGGACTGTGGTTTGTACACCTTCTGTGGTGAAGCAGCATCATCCCAATCTATAGTGGTTGATAAAAGTCCATCTGACGTGTTTAGTGCCAGGTTCTTTATTGTAGAATATTATACTATTGTGAACCCTTTCTGTATAATCAACTGCAAAACAAACTGCTCAGGTACATTAAAGTATAATAATAATAAATATAGAGGATTATTATTCAGTTGTCTAATTTCATATGTGTGCACAGCCTTATACTAACACTAAAATAAACTACTTTTCAAAATCTGTTTCAGTTTTCTTCTTATAGCAGTCCATTCGTCCATTCATAAAAATCACAAAATCTATCAGAATGTGGAGTCATTTGTTCACAATCACTTGTTCACAATCATTTATTCACAATCATTTGTTCACAACCTTTGGCCATTCCCATACCTCAACTTTTACTGAAGCATTTCTCTTCCTTATTTGGAAACAATGTTGAAAAAACACCTTAAAACTGAAATTTTTGACAATGTTACTTTGAACTGCTTGTGAATGCTAGTTAGGTGAGGTTGTGGTGCAGTCTTAGTCACTAGCACTAGCCCAAACTAACACCAAAGTGATTACCTTAACTCGTTACAACATAAACATAAAAAAACTGTACAATAACTTGTTTTGTGTTAGGGTTTATAAAGGAATGTTTGTTTATAAAGGAATTCAACAAACAATATCTGCATTGCCTGTGTTAGTGGCTGCACAGATGCTGCTTAGTGCATTTTACTTCTGTAAGACTTACAATTCCCTCTTCAGGGAATATGGTATTTCATTATAAAATCTTGATATTCACTGTTTGTCATTGTCTTGTTAAAATCTATTTATAAATATGCGGAAATTTGGATTTAATACTGCAGTTAATGCATAGAACATGGAATCCACAGCATGGCTTTGTTTCCATCCACACAGCGGCCACACCGCGACCCTGGAAACAGGGTCCATGTTAGATAAAAATATTTCCACATGGTTTTATGGATCCACTGTCCTAGTGTTGTAACAATGTGGACACTGACTTTAAAAGAAAAAAAATTATTGATTTGCCTAAGGTATGCATTTTTAGCAGCAATAAGCTTTGTGATGTCCATTGCTGTGTTTATGGTTAGGACAAAAATATATAAATCCATTAATAAAAATGTTTTTTGTTTTACTTTGATTTTTACTTGAGAAAAGAATTGTGATAATCAGGTTTGTACCTTTCCAGCTTTAGATACTATTTATTAGTAATATTGGTGATAACTAGATCTTTGAGGGTTTGCAATCATGTAAAACATAGAACTATTTAATTAAGAAGACACTTTTTAATGTACTGTTTAACACAAAACTTTTATTTTTTTAACATGACCAAGGTCATTTGATCATATTTTAAAATTCACCATATAAGTATTGCACAAATTAAACCAAAGATTTAAGCTTAGAAAATGTGTATCGATGTGTGGCTGTAGATATTAACTTTAAAATAAGTTTTTTTATGATAATTATTAGTTTAATGGCAAGCAGTATCTTTATTTTAGATTAATTAACCATTGCTCAAATAATATTTGCATTTTATGGTGTAGAAAAATAACGCCCTTAAATGTTTTCAATCATTCTTGCTCTCAAAGCTCTGGTCTTGGATCATCACCAAAATGTCATCATTTGTCAATTTTTATAATACGCCCCTTCTGTGAAAATTTGAGAAAAATTTGCCCGACACTTTTCAGGTTATTTTGGAAACAACAGACAGACAAAAAAAACCGAAACAAAAGAGCTGCTTGGCGGAGGTCTGCCTTCTCAGAGTGCTTTTTTAGTTTTGCTTAAAATACTAAAGATTAACATTAGATATAAAGTAGAAGAGATCATCAAACGCTTTTCCTGACATGTCATCAAGAGAAAAATAAATCAATTCAGATTTAATTAAAATAACTTTTAATGAAGTCAATATTCTATCTTTAACATTTTAAATAATAATGACTTTATATCAATCTTTAATCTTAACACAAGATAAAGTGCTTTACAAGAACAGGAATCAGAAAAAAGTGTTAAGAATGTTTTAAATGTATTTCTAATGAACAGAGTTGCTGATGGAAGTCGTCAAAATGAACCATTACTAACAATAAATAGTTCTTTTGCATATTCCAAAAGCCTATGATGCAAAAAGATGCCATTTATCACACCTTTAATAAAAAGGAAACAACATGTTCTTCTCTAAACACTTGTTTTTTGTTTTGTTTTTTTAATTCATATGAGACCTGCAAAGTCACCCTTCAGGAAGCTTGAATTACTTTACGTTTTGTTTCTGACACAGACATGCTGTGAAAGCCTTGCCAAAGACAGCAGCATGTTATTTAATAAAGCCAGCTTTGCAAGCTCGCACAAGAAACTGTTTCCCCCCAATTTAACAGCTGACATGCTCTGCTATCTTTTGGGTAATCCGAAGAGAAATGCGGAGTGGCAAAGCAATTACTGGGTGACTGACAGGCTCACAGTCGCACATTCAGCTCAGCCAACAAAGCAAATTCTGCATAATGCTCAAACAAAGTTCAAATCTTATTGTGGCATGGACTGAATGACAATGATAAGAGGCAAAGACTACTATGCAACACTGTTACACTATGAGACAACTCGAAAATTTGATTCAGATTGTATACCTGCAAAATTATGCTTTTATTAATAATATCTAATTTCATTTCTTATTTTGTTTTAGAAATCGTAGAAAATCTCTAATATTTGACATGAAACAATATATTATCCTACATTATTTGTACCTGATAACTATTGATCAATAAACTAAGTGAATAAATTAAAAGATATGGGTAAAATCTCCCTGTTTCTGTTGGTTTTTTTTTTTTTTTTGCTCTTTTTAATTTGCTATTGTAGGACATAGATTAAGAAAATAAAGTTTTAAAAACTTATGATTACAACTTGTTGAATTGTCACAGAGAAAAATCCCATCAAACAACCAACACTTACAAAGGATATGAAAACAATGGATTTATTTGTATTATATTTTGTATTTCAAAGCTGAAAGTCATCAGAACATCCATTTTGTTAGTTTTAGTTCTCTAGATAGAGATTAAGTTGGTTTGTATACAAAATGCTGCACTGCAGTTTTAAGTTTTGTATCATCTCTGCATTTTTATGCACGGCATATAGAGAAGCAGGTTACCTACATAAGCAAAGGGAGATTTGTTCTAAAAGAAATATGTTTTTAAAATATAAAAAATCAGAAATGTATGACTAACTTTACCATTCACCCTCCCAGAGGCCCCAACATGCCAGTCAGACTTGCTTTTAGCTGAAACTTAAAGGACCAGGGTAGCAGTATACCTGAAGGTGCCTAGTAGATTTATACACATGAGGACAAAACTGTTGGTACCCCTTGTTTAATCAAAGTAAAATCCCCATTGTCACAGAAATAAGTTAAATCTGACAGAATTTTTAATTAATTAAAATTCAATGAAAATGAAAAAATGAAAGTCAGACATAGCTTTTCAAGCTGCTTTAAAGTGATGATTTAAAAAATGAAACTTATGAAGCAGGCCTGGAAAAAAGATGGGGCATCTAGAAAAGACTGAAAATAATGTGAGCAGAGGGACATTAAATCAAGGTGTTTCCACTAATAAGCATCACTGGTTTCTGCACTCTTGTAATCAGCCAGAAGGCATATACAGAATGGCACAGTGGCTAGCCACTGTGCCATTTGGAAACATGGTGTGTACCACACTTAACATGGATCCAAGGAAGTGAAAGAAAGAGTCAACTCATATGATTAGACAGAAAAGTATAGACAAACAAGTTAAAGGCAAAAGCTATAAGACTATTTTCCAAATAGCTTGATGTTCCTGTGACTACAGTTGTGCATATTAGTCTGAAATTTAAGATTCACGAGGCTGTACTCAACCTCCCTGGACGTGGCTGCAGGAGGAAAATTGATCACAAATCAACAAGATGGATTGTGTGAATGGTAAAAAAAAAAAAAAAGCCACAAAAAACTCTCAAAGATATTAAAGGTGAACTTCAAGCTCAAGAAACATCAGTGTAAAATCGCCAGACTGGAATTTACAAAAAATACATGCTGACAAGCCACAAAGCTTCTGGGAGAATGTGCTATGGACAGATAAACAAAAATGGTACTTATTGCCAAGGCTACTATGAGACATGGAAGAGCCTTTGCTATGTTCCGGGGCTGGTTTTCTTCAGCTTATACAGGGTCTTGAATCTCTGCAGGGTTCAATGAAATCTCAAGACTATCAGAGCATTCTGGGGAGAAATGTGCTGCCCGATGTCAGGAAGCTTGGTCTCAGTTGCAGGTCATGGGTTTTCAACAGGATAATGACCCAAAACACCCCACTAAAACCACCCAAGAGAATGGCTAAGAGCAAAACATTGGACTATTCTGACGTAGCCTTCAATGAGCCCTGACCTAAATCCGTTTGTGCATCTGTGGAAGGAGCTGAAACATGCCGCCTAGAAAAGACAACCTTCGAACAAAAGACAACTGGAGCAGTTTGCTCATGAGGAGTGGACCAGACAGAATACTTGCTGAGAGGAGCAGAAGTCTCATTGACAGGAATCATTTGATTGCAGTTATTCCCTCAAAAGGTTGTGCAACAAAATATGAAATTATGGCTGCCATCACTGTTGTCCAGGCCTGTTTCATGAGTTTATATTTTTACATTTTTTTGCTAAAGTATGGTTGAAGAGCAATGTCTGATTTTCATTTGTTCATTTACATATATTTTTTTAATAATTATTTTTATCAGATTCAAGTTACCCCTTTATCTGACCATTGGGTTTTTTTTGATTTCATTAAACGATGGGTACCAACAATTTTGTCCTTGTGTGCAGATATTTGTTACACATACAAAGACAAGAAAAAAATATTAGTATTACCAGTTTTTAAAGTTGAGATACTGAAAAGATGAAAAAAAAACTATTTGGGAATTAAAAAAACAAGGTATAGATAAAAAAAAATCTTTAATCTAATAAGAATGATTTAACAAGGAGGACAAGAATGCTCCAGATTTTTGCTTTAAATTTGAAAAGATTTTGTTTATATCCTATCCCTTGATTTATTCTCATCACACTGGAGAAAATCTGAGTCCCTTTTTGTGGTATTGGTCTGTAACCGCATAGCATTATATGCCTCTGTGTTGTACTACAGAATACAAAACAATACATTTCAGAAAGACAATCTGTATTTCTAGAAAAAAAAACTTGTACTGTGTGTTTTTTAAGGCTTTGGTACACCACAGCCTGAAAGCCACAATCACTGCCCTTTTGTTTAAGGCTCCCTAGGTGCTTATGTTTTACACAAATTGGTTAGAACAACTTTAAAAATATAAAGGACACATTTTTGCATAGATTAGTGCTGAATCATCAAGCATTGTCCACCCTGCCTCCTCTTGAAATCAAGCTGAAGCACATTTTGCCAGCAGTTTCTCAGCTTTAACTCGAGTGATTCATTTCCGTTTTCAGTTTCTAACAATTGTCACACTTTATTTAAAGATATATGGTATATCTTGGAACAGTGTGACTTTGGTTATCTAACCAATAAGCGCATTCACACGGTACGCTGCATTTAAGGGTACAGTATATGTAGAAGTATTATAATAGAAGACAGATGACTTAAAACGTAAAACGATTTGTATTCATCTCTGGGCTCCTTGTTATTTCTATCTTTGGTGTTTGTTCAAACATAATCCAGCTCAGTAAATGATTCTCAAGAGGATTCTGGCTTAAACAGGGATTAATTATAGATTAATCCCTCTGAAAAGGAAAATATGTTGAAATTAAAGTGCTAGTATCATGATGTGAATAGGTTGGTGTTGTTTTTCTATATTTTTTTTTGCTCATGTTTTTTGATGCATTTCAGTTTGTTTCTTTTTATTTAATGGTTTTCTGCTGTATCCATTGTCATCTCATTAGATTTCCTATCTGTTAATTTTTGTTGTTCATTTCTACAAAAAAACAAAACCAAAATGAGTTTTTTCTCAGAGACAATATGCAGCTACAATGATAATTCAACATTTAGGAAGTTTCCTTTATACATTCAGAAGTACAGAACTACAACTCTGAGGATTAGTGTCAATTCAATGGTTTCAGTTATATTGTATTACAAGGCAGGTAAAACTCTAGAAGCATGCTGTAAAATGAATTCAGCACAGAACAAAGCAGTGGACGGTAAATGGACAACTCACCATTAAGGATTATTCCCACGGCAACAAGGACAAACTGAGTGCACTTAATTAGCTAACTCAAATAAGGTGCATTGTTCACAACAAATCTAAAACATCTTTTCCACTGAAATTAGCGATTTAACATGGGTTTTTCAAACACAGGTCGACTCGCCGACAATCAGCATTTGACTCTCTTCCCATTGGTAAAAAAAAGCTTGGTCCATCTGCTGGCAAACTGTGTGGCCTCTGTACCCCATAATTCTGTGTGTCTGGTGATGCCCCCATGCTGGGTTAGCACTGATAATGCCATCAGAGTGACAGAAATCAGGAAACAATGGAGAGCAACATGGAAGAAAGCCATGGCGTAGTCACTGTGCTTTATTGTTCCGTTCTTTTGTCCCTCAGCTCTCACCAGAGCTCCACCTTGTCTATAGACTGTAAGCAGAGTTTTTTTGGCTTGTTAGATCAGACATGACTGGCGTGGTGTGTTAACACCGTACGTACCATGTGAATTAATGGGTCGACCCGGGTCTGATGTCACCACTGCATGCCAATCGGAGCCGATAAAGGCGATTTTAACCCTGATTTGACCAGGTTTGACACTAGTCAGTGAGCTGTTCCCACTGCCACTAAAAAGCAACCTTTATCGGGTTTAAACAGGTTTTTCGGCCAGTGGAAAAAGTATATTAGATAAGCAGAGGTCACCTCTTTCTTTTTACTATTTTAGATCATTTAAAAACCTTAACAGAGAACCTGATTTAATAGAAAAAAAAACTTGTTTTTGAATGATTATTTTATTTCTCAGGGGTAAATAGCTTTCCAAATCAAACTTTATTTATAAAACGCTTTTCTGGCATGCAGCGACGCAAAGTGCTTTACAATGTAAAAACATTTTCAAAACATGTCATCACATAAAATGTAAACATAGATAAAGGAGAAGAAGCACACACACACAAAACACACAAACAGTTCCTCACTACCCCACCCCCCCCCACAGGTAAAGTCTAACCCCTCACCCAACGAACAATAAAAGTAAATTTAAAAACCATCCCAGGCATATTCACATTTTACAGTAACTGGCTCTGGTATAGGTGAAACCATCGAGTGCTATAATGCATTATGATAACTAACAATGGACTTTCTGCTCTACTACTGTATACAGGAAGCATTGCTCTTCTTTACTAAAGATTCAAAGTTTATTTTACCCCAAACAGCCTGTTTTCTGCATTAAAGCTTTTTATCCGTTTAAATGACAATTTGAAAAAGTTTTATGTTTTTGTTTTGGTTATCTTTGTTTGATTTGTCTGATTATTAGAATTATTTAAGAGTAATTTAAGGCATAAAATATAGATAAATCTATATTGAGGTAAATACTTTACTATAGCTCTTTGGCTATTTTTCTTAAAAAACCTTTTGCTATTTTTGTTGTTTTTTTGCTGTACTGCTTTTGTGAAACAAAGTTTTAAATATTAGATTTTAAAGCTCTTGTAATAACATGCTATAAGTTTTTATCTTATTTCCTCATCTTTAACAGACAAGAGACTTTATGATGAGTTAAAAGTTCAACTTAAAATGAAATTAAAAAAAACAACAAACCAAAAACAAAAACACATTTCAGAAACACTCCTTAGCTAAAACATCTCTGAATACTTTTTGTTTAGTGTCTGCTTCCTAATGTTGAAGCTTCTCTCTATCTCTGATTAGATGCATAAGAGGAGATAAAACAGGACCAGTATGTAAATGTAATAGGACCTTTTCCTATTATTGATCCTAATATGTTTTAGGTGCCCCATTCAATAATAAATAGTTTAATCACAACAGTAAAATTACGATATCTACGGAGTTAAGATAATATAATTTCCTTTTTCTAACTGAAGAACATGACAACTCATACCAACAGTGAAAGCAGAGAAAAGAGTTTATCTACACAGTATGAATAAATCCAAATCTCTGGAGTCTAAAATTACGTATCACTTTTCTTCCCAATAGTGCAATTCATCTGTAAAGTAATAACTGTGCTGAACCTTTTCTGTGTTTAAGTTTTTTTACAGTCTTATTTCAAGTGGTGTAAGATCATACTTTTCCAGAATACACAATACCCCATTAAGTCGATGTGAAAGACAAACGTTTTTGTTAGATTAAAAATGATCAAAAATAGAAAACTAGAGCTGTGCTGGTCCATAGAATAAAAAAAAAAAGCATCTACTGTAAAACTCATAAAAGAAGCAAATAAAAAATTCCCAAGATTACAAAAAAATGTAAATTTAAGACTACGCTTCTTATTTACATATAATGGAATATTTAAAGAATAAAAATAAATGAAAGTTAACCCCTTCTCCATATTGTCCTAAAGCATGCAGGTGACTTTTACACACATCCATGCTGCCCTCTGTTGACTCTCAGTGGTACTGTTCCATTGTGTTCAGTGAGTAGACAATTTAAACATAAAGAACCACGAGAAATGTTTTATTTATTTTTTTATTTTTTTGGATGAAAATATTGAGTTACATTTCTAAGACTACTTTTATATAACTTTGCATTTAAGGAGCTGACAGGACCTGTGTACCTCCAGACTGTTCTGCATATTGTAATTTGCTTCAGGCAGCTGAGACAAACAGCTAAAACTATGCTTAGAAAGAGGACTATGAATTTTGCTCTTACACTAAAAGCCTCTCCAACCCCATTTAATGGGAAAACAATAAGATCGCTCTCCACCTGCCTTCTGTATAGTTACTGCCTGAGGCTAACTCAGCACAGAATTACAAACAGGCTAGAGAGGTGCTGCTGCTGCATTGCTGTCAGTGGGTGGAAACATACATTACACTTTTACATCCACAGTACAACCCAGAGAGAAGAATGCATTAAAATGTTTTTCTTCACTGCAACCTTTGCCTATTATGTTCAAAAATCTTACTTTTATATTTCAAAAAAGTGGGTTTTGTTTAACTTAGGAAACATCATTTGGAATGAAAAGCCTTTAAAGGTTTTTTTAGGCTCACACTGTTGCGTAAAACTGGATTTTTCAAAACTGTTGCAGATCTTTACAAATTGAATAAATCGCTTGTGAAATGGAGGATGAAGAAAAAAAAATTAACCTTACTAAAGGTTTCTTTACTCCTGCATATTTTACAGAGCAGTTTGTTGGTAATAGTGGCACCTATTGCTAGAAAGTGAAGAGATTGCAGCCAACTCAATACCATCCCAAGTCATATGGGTCCTGAAAAACAACCAAGAATTAAAACACAGAAAAAATGTTCAAACCTAAGGGGGGATGGATTAAAAAGCGATTGCACCCCTGACATAATAATTAGTTGTCCTTTGTTCTATGAGTCTTTCAGATTACTCGGGGGGGGGGTTTAATGTTTTAAATTTGCCCCATTGAAATTTGTCAAAGTGTCAGCAGCCTGTGTTCATAGTTTGACTTTAAAACTTAATTTTTTTTCTAAAAATCCTTTACAGGTTGAATTTTTTGGTGCTCTCTCTCGATCATTGCGGCTGCATACTGCAGCTGTGCTTTAGGTGAAGGTCACATAAAGATGGCCCAACATTGTCCTTTGGGAGTTTCTGCTAAGGAGGAGAATTCATGACTCTGTCGATTATGGGCAGTCATCCAGGTCCCAAAGCAGCAAAGCAGCTGAAGACATTAAAACCACCTGATTCTTTCTAAGAGTACTTTCATAGCAAAGTATGAGGTAAAAAAAAAACACCTTTATACTTTTCAAAGCACTACATAACATTTATTTGACACAATGGAAATGTTGCTGTTATATGAGCAAAAATCTAAAAAGGAGGCATTTTACAGGCATTGAACTCTTTTTTTTTTCTTTTTTTTCTCTCCTAAATGAAATCCATTGAAACCAATTACTTTCATTTGGAGTCCATCAAATCATTTAAGCTCAATATAAATAGAGCTGTTCTTTAAAGGCCTCAGAGGATTTAAAGAGAACATTAATGAACAGAAAAAATCATGGATACAAAGAAACATAGCAGACATGTCAGTAATGGAAGTTTAACGCAGTATTAGGGTAGAACAAATATCTCAGGTCTTCAACATCTCAACTGTTCAGTCTGTCATCAGTAAAATCAACTAAATAAAACAGATTTTCCCCTGATTATTACCCTTGATGAATACTATTCATCAAGGGTAATAATCAGGGTAATAATAATAATTTATTCTGTTTTGTAAACTTTCAGAAACTGTCCTTATCTCTAAAGGATGACAGAGGAAGGCTGCAGAACCTTAGAGTGGGTGGAGTCCTAACTGAACCTGAGCTACCTTACATAGAAAAATTGGCAAAGACATTTTTTTTATTTCTGGCCAACACATAGCAGTTTTGATATACCTTTACTGGCAAGAAGACAGCATGTAGAGACATAACTTGAAGGACTTACAGTTGTTACTGCAGCGACAGGTGGCTATATAAAACCATGAAATAAAAAAATCTTTTCAAATTAAAGAACATCAACAACTTCAATTTAAAACCAGCTTAAAAGCTTGCTTCAGAAAAAGAGAATCCAAGTGAAATCAATCAATCAATCAATCAAATTTTATTTGTATAGCACATTTCAGCATCAAGGCATTTCAAAGTGCTTTACAT
>JAUZNJ010102506.1:0-21028 GCA_034780135.1 Jordanella pulchra | reverse complement strand
CTGTGACAAACAAGTATGTGTTCCGATCACTCTATCACAGAAAAATAAGACTTGTAGAACTTATTGGAAACTCAAGAAAGCCATGACATTGTTTTTTACAAGTGTATGTAAACTTTTGACCACAACTGTATGTCCTTTTAAAGTTCACTGTTGTTCCTTTGATTAAATTATCTCATAACTAAAACTAAATTGGTCTATCACCATAAACATTGGACTGAATCAAAAGTGGCATTGAGACTTGAAATCCAAGATTATTTTTCTGTAGTTTTGCCTACAGTTCCTGAGATAAAGAGCTTCTTTAAATATTATCTGATGTTTTGTCTGTACTTAACAAAACACGTTTTATCATTATAGTTATCTATCAGATCATGTAATATAAATTCAAGCCTTTTCACTAATGCTAGTCGTTGAGTTCTTCTATTTTGTTTCTTAAAAATCTCACATTGCTCACTGATGGAGGAGATTGCTTGAATTTCAAACCCCTCTATCTTCTTCCTTGTCGTTCTCTGCATCCACAGTGCATACTTTTTTAAATCAACTGGGACTTGTGGAAGTAGAGTTTTTATTTCAGCTTTTGAGATATTAATTGACCTGCTACTGTGTGTATAAAAAATAAAATAAAAGAAAACTTGCAATGGCTCGGAATCATAAATATCCTGAAATGAAAAAGATATTGTGAAAAATCCTTTAGCTGCACCTTATTCAACATCTGTCACATGTTTGACAGAGAATCAAATAATGCAATCAGAAATAGTGTTGTAGTTAAATGGTTTGTAGAAAATTTATGGGATGGTGGACTGAACTGGAGATATAGACCTATTGTAAAGGTGGAAGATAGCTCAACAGGCTGATGGTAGGTTTTGAGAGGGTAGAACCCCAAAACACAGCTAACAGCAGGCAGCATGACTACCAATAATTTCAGAAATAAAACTAATACACGCTTATTTATAATTTTCTTCTACTCTCCTAAAACAACTCTTTCTTTTACTTCCTCTGGTCAATGTTGAGCACGGTGCACAAACCATGTCACCAAACAACACAATGACTACCTGAAGCACTATATATTATCCCATTGACTAATAAAAATATTGTAGACACTATGCTAAGTTGTGTCTACAATTAGTACAGTGTCACCCTTTGGTCACATTATTTATCATCTTTTCTAGAGTATGTGGATGTGTAAAAATACACAAGTAAACCTTTTACGTAAGTCTGTCTTTTTCAAGGTCATCAATCTGACACTTCTGGAATAATCAGGATCCTGCATTAATTAAAGTTCATTTTGTTCAAAGAAGTGAAGTTTTACAGCATTTCTGATCAGAATTATGAAATGTATAATGTTCTTTTTTGAGGGTGAACAGTTGTGTTAATGCTCACAAGTTAGAGATTTTTCTTTAAGTGTTTATGAGATGATACAGTAAAGTTATTCTCTTAATGTGTGACACCTTGTCTCCTTTAAAGTGACATGAATTAAGATGACATGTTTATAAAACCTAATAATTAAGAGTAATTACAGACAATAAACTGCTGACTTGTGTTTTTGCTTACCCGCAGAACATCTGGATGTTGTAGAGTGTTGGGTCATCCTCTAGAGGGGCCAGCTGTTGGAGGCACAGCTGCTCACATCCACCATTGAAGCCGTCAGAGCAGTCGATTCCAATGTGATGGTCATAGCACCCAGTTCCGTCTTTCATTGGACTCAGACCCGGGGGGCACTATAAAGAAATAAGGGTTTGAAAATGTCGCACACCCTCATTTTTAAATTCTTGTTTATTTAAGACTAAATTTGGACAGATGTCTTCAATGCGAAAAGCTACCAAAATAACAAGTTTAGCTCACAGGACAAATGCTTATTTACAAAGCATCTGTGCTTCAAAAGAGACTTATGTTTGTGTTGAACAGTTTTGATGTATTCCTTTTTTTAACTCAAAACTATTTAATACTTCCTCAATTCATTTTTAAAGGTATAAAGACAGAAATTCATTACAAAGATGTAATAGAAAAAGAATATGTATTCTTAAAATAAAGAGGACCGTTGATCTATCACAAAATCTAATGTTTTGCTTGTCCACTAGGTGTCTCTAAAAATGTGCTTTCTGTATGAATTTAAGATTATATATGGTAATAATCTGTAAATCTAGAGATTTCTGATTCCTTTCTGAGGGAGAAAAAGAAGATAGGGCAGGGAACCCCGGTGCCTAAGCTATGGTGGCATTGTGTCACACATATTAACCGGTGCAAGTATTTGGCACATGGTCATTGCTTTCACTCTTTATATTCCCAATATACTATACATGTTAGAATGCATATGTAAACCATCCTTTTAAAAATGTTTGTAAAAACATTCTACATGCCTAGGTGCTTGATTTCATACACATGTGGCCATGGAACCAATTGGAACAGCAGATTACCGAACTGATTTTCTGTTCTTCATGGTATTGATTCTGCAATGCATTTAAAAAAAGTTTTTGTTTTTTTGCTTTGTTGACATTAAAGCTCAAAAAGTTATTGGCGATTTGTCAGTTCATTCAAATCCGCTATTCCACCACAAAATCGCTGAGTTCTGCTATAGCAACCTTGTGGAAGCTGGTGGCCACTAAAGTACAATAAACTTGGTGTCATGTTTCCAAAAAAAAAAAAAAACAGCTTTATATAATTTAAGCCTTGTGACATGGTGTATTATCATGTTAAAAGTAACTATCAGAAAATTGGGTACCCCTTATCATTAAAGAAATAGATATGGACAGCAACCATACATGCAAAGGCTTTGACTTTTCACTAATCCTTAATATGTACTTTGGTGCCTATAGTGTGCTAAGACAAATAATAACAATGTTGTTCTGTGTGGAAAAACTCTGTTAAATACTCCATGTCTGGTAAGATGAAAAAAAAAGATTATGATCATCTCGTTGTTCAAAAAGTATTCATTTTTATTTCATATAAAAGCCTCTGCTTCAATATAATATATACTCATTATAATACAGCTTCATAACATGCAATATTATGTATAATGTTTCTCCATGTTTGAGATATTTTGAATGTTTTTTTTTTTCTTTTGTCTTGGATATAATGACCTATTTACACTGCCTTAAACTTAAAATGTGGAGCACACTTAAGTTGAAACTCATGTTTGTTTGGTGTGAAAAAAACAAAACAATTTGCACTGCACCTTGACAGAAATGCAAATTGGACCAGATTTTACAGCAAACCCGTGAGCTTCATTACGCCAAATGAGGTACCTGAACTTTATACTGAATTCAGTAGGCCTACATAACAAAATGAGCCAACACATATACTTTGGTGCTTGAAGAAATCCTTTTGCCAAGTCCCCATTCTGAATGCAGTGGTACCTTGTTAAAGTGTACTTCATCAAAGTTGCCTTTGAAGTATTAGCTGACAGAAACTATTATGTGCAGTCGACTTGACAGGTCTATAAAAAACATCATGGGAAACTCTGAACAAAGCTTTAGAAGAAAAGGAAGCTGGGGTAAACTCAGGTCTTAGAGCTCTTTTTTTAATTCACTCCAATGCTGATTGTGTTTTAAACAAGACAATGTAAAAAAAGTATAATTCTAAAAGTTAAAGCAAAGAAAATTATTTTGAAAGAATGCTGAGCAGTGCATCCATTTCTCCTTTTGCTATTAAAAGTAGAAATGCTTTTTGTAGTAGGGTTTTGGGTACAACATAAGCATAAAAAATAAATGAAAACGCTTGTTTATTGTTTATTAACTACAGTGGAGCACATATACTTTTAATCCTTTAGAATGCTACAAATTGTATGCTAATAAAGAGTCAAAACTAAAGTCCCAGTTGTCATCACTAGGTCATTGTCATGTTAATCGTTAAATTAATATGACTTATTTTTACTGTGAAAGATTCTGAGACATGTTTGTACAGAATGAGGCCAGAATCTGAAAAAATGGTCTTTGTTTCTCCTCCCTTAAAATAATGGTATTGATTTTGTCATTAACCAAAAGAACGCCATGGATTACAACGTTTTGCAGGTGATGCAAAGAGAACAACAAATAATGAATCTTCAATCTTCAATGAATGTTCTAACCCAGCCTAAGTTATTTACTCATAAAACAGGATAAATGTTTCATATCAACAGCTAATAATTTTAGTAATTTTCTCTTTGGACCAGAGCTGATTAGTCTGTCACTGTGTTTTTGTTATTTCAGATTTCAACAAACTTCTGATGTAATCCTATGTCAATCATTGCTAAACTTTAAAAACAAAAAAACAAAACAAAAAAAACAGCATAATATTTTGTAAAGCATTCAAATATTATCAGGGTTCACTTGGCTTTTTTGTCTTATAGGATTTTGAACTGAAATAAAATATATTATTTTAGGATTTTACATTCTACACCATGTTAAACCATGTCATTTCTAAGTAAAGCCCATGATCAAAATCACTACTAATGTATAACTAATCATTAAAACATCTTTTAAAATCATCAGACAAAGGACCCGAAAATCAGGCCTTTGTCTTTCTTATGTTATTTAAACAACTAGATGAGATACAGAGAACAGAAAGAAATTAAGGTGAAACTTGCATATCATTGCATCTAACAATAAAAGTATCATCATGTAAAGCTTTCACAGTCTACTGAAAAGAGCTGCTTTTACAGTAAATATCTACCTAGTCTCTCCATCAATAACAAGCTGCAGTATTCAGAATCTGCATTGCAGCATAAAACCCTCAAGTCATGCATTCGTGGCAAGTAGCCTCTCTTGTTCTAAAATGACCCTGAAAGTGGAATAACTTCCTCTCATAGATGAAACAAATAAATACACTAAACTTGTTTGTTCGTTGTCTGAAATTCTTAAGAAGGTTCCTAAACCTTAAGAAGGTTTAGGATCAAAATAATAAAGTGACGGAGTGTAGGCCTCATGCAACAAAAATCATTGAAAAACTTCAAGTTTAAAAATTTAGAAGCACAGAAGAAATGTTGGGGAATGATATTATATAATTTCTTTTGTTTTGTAAAATTTGCACGCATCTGGAAGAAAATCTTCTTTTCACAGAATAGATCTCTACATATTAAACATCCACTGACACAAACAAGAGTCTTTAAAGATAAAGTAAATCACCATTAATCTTACATCATTTAATAAGCAGACAGTGAGTAAAGGTCCTGTCTGTTTTACTGAGGAAAAGGCTAGCAATACAAAGTCTTCTCTGGAAAAACCCTTGAAACACCATAGCTTTTAATCCTGTTGCTTAATGGAGATAAATTCCTACAGTGCTTTTCAGGCTTAAGGGAATCAGCTCTGTGCTATTGCCAAACAGCAACAAATCCCTTTGAGAGGAGTTGGATAATCTTTGCAGTTTTTAAATTCATCTGAAAGCCAAGGTAAGAGTAAAGACCAAAAAAGTAAGGCAAAATTTTCCAAGAAAATGTCGGTGTAATTCCTTATCAGGCTTTAATCAGTGAGTCACAAAGGTTTAAGAGTAAAAATGTTAATATAATCAAAATATCTTCTTGCTGTTTTTGTGTGTATTCTGGTAGCTCTGAAGTGGACATGTTTCTAACATTTGATCGATTGTATTTTAAGGAACACTTTTATATTAAATGCAGATTAAATGCACAAACAAATATGGATCAATTTCAAAATTCATATCCAGTCCATTTCCAACTAAAACATGTTTCATAATTCACAGCTGTTATTGTTTTGATTCTCACTTGTGTTAGCATTTAGATAATTGCATTGCCATTATCATTCCAGTCTTTTTATTTTTCTTAATTCTTATTTTTTACCTCCGCCAAGGAGGTTATGTTTTTATTGGCATTCATTTGTCTGTTTTCAAAATAACTTGAACATTTTCAGACAGATTTTGCCCAAATCTTTACAGAAGTGGCATATTATAACCATTGACAAATGATTACATTTTGGTGATGATCTAGGTGATTATCCGGATAACCGTCGAGGTGGGCTGAGGCGGTGTGTGGGTGGTCGGGTTAATGTATTTAATTTAGACTCTTGGTGGGATGCTCCTACATTTTTATTTTACTTTTACTTTGAAGAAACATCTGGGAAAAATCAAAATGTTGGTTTCAATTTAAACCTGCCAGGAATATTAATGTTTTGAAGTGTTACTCAGGCTGTTAAAACATCCACCGAACCCTTTTCTTGTTGAGAGAAAGAAATAGAAAAGTAAAGTATAAGTAGTTTTTTAAACTCTTTGTGAACAACTACAGAACAAAAAGTTAGAAAGAGTTTCCCCTTTAAAAACACATGGAGTGATCATTTTCAATAAAGAGTAATAATACAAAAAACACACCTTCTATTCTATTCTATTCTATTCGGCCACCCATTTTTAAATTTAGAGAGTCAATTTAAAGGTATGATGTGAATTTAGGTTATGAAGGTTAAGTTTAGGAATGTAATAATAATGATTAGGGTATTTTTTTTTTGGGGGGGGGGGTAATGGATGGTTGTCTTACAATTATAATCCATTGATCCATTTTATTATTAAATTCATTTTCTAACAGTGTCTGTAAACGTTAGATTTTCAGCTCCAGAAATAAGTATTTTGCTTCGTGCTTTTACAGTCCTCCTGGGACAAACTGCAAAAGCCAAGGATATTGAAGTCATTTACAACTGTGATGTTACAATGAATTTTTTGAGTGATAGAAGCATAATTTATAAGCTATGCTGGCTGATATGTCAATAAAAGAACATACATAATTTTTTGTTTACATCCCAAAAATGCATTTTTTTTTCTAGCACTGTAATGAAATGTGCTCTACATTTTTTCTAGTATTTTTACAAATAGAAACATGTTTAATAAATATTCATACTCTTGGATTAGACAATGTTCTTGATCAAAGTTAAGAAAAAAAATGTTAGTTATTTAACTCTTTTGAGAAAGGAAAAGCAGTGTAAAAGTTGGTGATGAGAAAGAACACCACAAACACTACCATGCAAACTAATGCATGGTAAATTCAGTTTAGTCTTGTTTTAGAGACAGTATGCATTCCTACTCTGGAGGTTCTTATGCTCTTGAATTTTACAGTTTTAAATTCCTTAAACCAAAAGCTTAAAACACAAAGATTATTTTCATCAGAAGCTGAACTAGTGGTAAAAGTTATCTTGTAAACCACAAAAGACATTTTTATATTTTATTGATAGGTTTACAAGTCTGAAGACTAAAAAAAGACATTATTTACAGTTTTATAGTTTTTTTTTTTTTGTTTGTTTTTTTCATTGAAAATTGCATCTGAATTCTCAATTTTAGTTTCAAGCCTGCTGTCCTATGGACAATGATATTTATTTTTGTGGTTTAAAGTCTATGCGGGACCAAACATTCACACAGAATGATAAGAAGTTAAAACTCTGCTGAGAACTACAGATCATACCTTGCTATTAACAATCTAAAAAACATCGTTGTGCTCTAAAAACCAAGAAAATTTTTTTTTACAACTCCCTGTTCATAATTTAGGCAAGAAGAAGTACAGGTTTGTATAATATTGACTTCACTGCCATGGTGTCTAGTGTGTTGTCAACTCTACTGTCTCACTCTTAACTAATTGATTGATCAAATTTGTTTTTCTGTTCCTAGAGGGGGAATCCTTAGTCCATTAATTATTTAGTAGGAACAACATGTTTAATTGTACACCCTCCTTTCTGTAGCATATATTCTCCTTGGTTCATTATTACATTAAATTATTTTAATGATGAAGTGTAAAAAATGGGTACAAAATCTTTTTTAACACCTGAGAATTGTACTGACTTTACACATCATTAAAAACACAAGAGCATAACATGTGTGCTATGGATAACACACTGCATAAACAGTAAATATGTTTAATGAAATCACACATGTTAAAAAAAAATTAAAACTGTCTGAGCCAGCAGGGAGTCCAGATCAACAATCTATGTTTAAATTTACAATTTCCAGAAAAATCCTGTGACCTGCGGAGAGCAAACATCAGCAGGGGCAATCTATTGTGCTCCTATGGTTCTCTTTAGGGCTGAGCTCGAGTTTTACATTTGCCAAGTATTGACTCCGCTCAACAGTGCTTAGGATCCCAAAGTGTGATCCCAGTCAAGATTGGTTTCTGTTGCCAAAGGGGTAGTTAAGCAATATAAGGGGAGCGACAGAGTGCTTTAGCCTGCAGCAAAGAGCCTTGTGCAGTGAAGAATGATTAAAGAGGACTTGGCTGTTCAGAGAGGTATGATGTTCATCGTGTTATTATTTACTGTTGTATGCAATGTCAAATTTTGTGTCCAGTTTGAACTCATAGAATGCATAGATGCTGTGGGAGCTTTGTTGTACCCAAACAGGGCAACAATAAAGCATGACACCCCTCCTTGTATGATAATATATACGTTTCACCATAGTGAAAAGAAGGACATTGACTCTGCAAAAGACCGTTTGTGCGCTTCTTTGTTCAGTTATTTGTTCTTGTTTTGTTGAACTGTGTCATTTGAAGAAAAGACTAAATGATTTTTTAAAACAGCACAGTTTTAATGCTTTTCTTTATACTTTTTCAAGGAAAGGCAAAGGTATATTAGGCTATTCTGATAGCACCATAGAGTGGGTAAGTAAGTTAACATTTTTAAATTCTTTTTAAGAAACTTTTAAAACATTGTTAAAAAGGCTTTGGAAATAAAAATAATACAATTTGTCATCTATAAGTTCAAATAGGTAGGTAAATGCAATGAATTGACTCCTACTGTATGTGGCTGGTCTGAATGACACATTGATTTGAAATTTCTGTGATGTATTTTGACATCTGTTTAGCTAACTAAACAAAAAAGTACAAAAGAGATGTACACTGTTAAGTGCATTAAAAAAATAAATTTAATGAAACCTTTATATTATGCAATTTAAAAAGACTTGACTGCATAATGTGAATATGAAAATGAGATTAAAAAAAAATAAATAAACACAGCCTCTCAGTTATTTCTCGTTTGTGTGTTTTCAAAATTATAATTGTATTAAAATGAGTCTAACGTCATAGAGAGGATCTCCCTCTGTAAGTCTATAGACTTGCATATACTTATTAATTTGCCATAAGAAGGAAACCAGCAGGTCTGGCAACATAATTTCTATCAGTAAAGGAAAAAGCACGTTTTGTTTTTCAAATAATTAAGTTTCTATAAAAATACTTTCCGTAATGGTCATGTTATCTAGTCTTACCAATAAACACCATAACTGTTTAAAAGAGGATGAATAAAAAAGTCCTACAGAATTTGGCATAATTTTCATATAAAATGCAAGTAGGGCTACAAAAGGTCTCCTAACTGCAAAAGCATCCAAGCTATTTCTAGAAGGGGCACAGAGAAACTGGATTTAAAGCAGAGTTTGAAAAGAATCTCCCTTTGTCAGAATCTGCTTATATAACTGGCTGCACAGTTAAGGTCAAACATTACTACTTTTTTTCCGTTAGCAATTGCTAACACTGCAGTTATATGTATTATAATTTGGATCACTTCTCTTTTTGGGATTACATACAAAGATGGGAATCCTATTATCCTGTGTAAATGGAGCATAAAAGATAACCCCTCCCTATAGCTTTTGTTTATACATTTTTCCTCTGTGGATGAATCACTTTAGCACCGTTTGTGTTAAAAAGGGATCATACATCTGTGGCTGTTTGAACTGACAGTGCATGTGAGGATGAACACTGACAGATGTTTGAGGTGACTGCAGTAGGAAAGAGAGAAAAGCTTGAAGCTTTTTTAGATTAAGCAACCGACTGCAAGGAAAAAAAATATGTCTTTATATGCTTTTGAGCTTTGATGGTCAACTGCCTAAATCCATATGTATCATAACATGTAATTACCTTAAGAAGTTGAGATAGCACTGTCTAATTAATATTGCGTAAATAGAAATAGTATAACACAACTGTACTGCAAGTCTACTAAGACCTGGCTATCTGACATGCCCAGCAACAAGAGCATTAGCAACCAGAGGGCTTGTGGCTACACTGAAGGGGCTGCACAGTGCCACCGTTTAGGTGGGGGAAACTGTAAGTGGGACAGTTCTAATCTTCCTAAACAGCTTTTATGAAAAACAAGAAGAAATCCATTATTATTAAAAACAGATGAAACACATCTCTCATCTACAAGTTACCACAATCCATACAACAGATACAGCACACATGAAAGAAGTTGATCTAGTCAGAAGAGAAAAAAGTTAAATCCACAACTATGGGTGAAGCTCTATTTGTGGAGAAAACTAACACTGCATATCACATACACATGGTTACCCAATTAATTTCATGGTGGTGACAACATGACGCTATGGGGAGGCTAATGAGAGTTTAGGTAATTGATTAGAGAATGTAGCCAAGGTTTACCTTCCAGCAGAGGACAAGACTAAACATACAGTAAGAACTGATTTAGAGGAAAGCACATTCATGTGTTAGAAAGGCTCAGTCTTCTGTGAGGCATTGGATTTTGTTCATATCCTAGACACCTCTTTTTTTCCTATAAAATACAGAGTCACAAAATGAGCACAGCATGCTGAAATAGCAATAAAACAGTATTTGCTCTTTTTAAATATTTCTGTAGCTTCACGTATTATGTTAAACACAGGCTCCTACACAGAAACTTTATTAAAGGATTCCGGGCCGTCTAAACATATCCTCAATATCCTGTCTTGGTGGCAATCTGCTCTGTCAACATCATCCTTGTTTTCTGCCATTTTGTAGGGGAGACAAGTGACAAGACGAAACTAATTAATCTCACAATCATCCTGTGATTATTACACTCTCACTTCTACAGGCGTCACACGCCGCTTCTCTCCAGGAGTGCAATACATCAGAGAGAAGGAGCGGGTCTGCCGGTCTGCTCACACCGCCACCATCAGCCGACTTTCACACAAGAGAAGATATTAAAACACAGACAGGACAGCTACCGGCAGCACCGAATCAGACAAGGTGTTAATTGATTAAGGTGGAATCGCATTGCTGGGGCGCAGCCAGTTTACCACCCTGATTAGACAGATGAGAAGCTCATTTATAAGCTCAACAGTCACAAGATAATTAGTAAAACCCACACTAATGTATGCAGTGAAGGCTGTAAGTGTTCTCAATGCTGTGTTGGACAGGAGTGGGATGTGTGTCTGTGGGTGAAGAGCGACGGTTTTGCTCATTTGATGTCATGTAAGTAAATGAGAAAATAATGATACATCTTGCTCTAAGACAACGCCAATAAATCCAGAAAATGTGGTAAGGACAGGAACTTAATCTGTAAAAAAGATTGTCAAAAGCATTAGAAACATCTTCAACTCAGATTGATGCTATATTAGTAACTACATTGAAAAAGAAAACCTTTTTTTAAACTACCATCTCTTCCATGATAGACATATGTTTACATGCAAGACCAGCTGTACATAAATAAAAAAGAGCAAGGGGGTATTTGTGCTGCCTCTTCCATTCAATCTGTTCTCACAATTTCTGTGTAATTAGCATTTGATTCACTGTGGCAGTAACAGCAGGGCCAGGGACTGACTTTCAGACAGGACTAGCAAATGAAGGGAACTCAAAGGAATGCATCTGAAATCAATACGAAGAGCCACAGTGGTAAAGAAAGAATGGCTACAGAATCAAGGATGACAGATCTTCATCAAAAGTGCTGAAAATGTGGTTTTAGCTGTTAGCTTAAAAAACATTACACTTCCTCCGTTCTGCTTATGCACACCATGTCCTATCTTGTCACATATGCGGGTACATCTAAAAAGTATTGTATTTCTACCCAAACAGAAAGAATTGAAACAGTTAGTAAAACATTAAGTCAATGAAGCTTGTTTATTGTCTATAATGTATCGTGTTGTGTATAGTGTCTGGTTTGGAATGAAGAGTGTCTAATTAAAACTGTTCCACTGCATCTGGACAGAGTACGTTGTCTTTTTATTCATATATTGGTCCAAGACTGCTTGGCTACTGTGAAATACAAATGAAATTAACTATGTACTGTCTTTGAGAGCTGCCTAGTGCCCCGTGTTTAGAGCCCTGGATATAATTTTTCAATAGGTGTGAAGAAAAGGCCTTCAACCTTTTTGAAGCACTTGTATGAGTGCGTGAGTGTGAATGTGTTCATTTGTGTGGGTGTTTGTGTCTTCTTTTTCTTGCAGCTAAGGGAGAACACAGTTTTTGTATTTATCTTGTAAAGCAAGTGTAGTGTTTGGAGTAGGTTGGTCTGGTAATTTCTAACCTGGAACTGCACAAGCTACAGTGGCATGCTGACTGGTTCTTTAGTCCAAGGGTTCCCAAACATTTCCATACCATGGTCAATGTCTTTCTTAAAAATTAGGTGTAATCATTTAATTTCATACTTTTAAAGGCATATTTCACTACTTAAACTGCATGTTTTTTTTAATTTAGTGGTACATTTTTTTCCATGCTTTATAAATAAATAAATGCAATATATGTCTATTGTTTAGTTGGCTATTTGTTTTTTATGATACATCTATTCATATAACCTTGTTTCTTTAACCCTCCACTGGAGACATGCTTCGTGTTTTTATGTGTTTTTATTTGAATACCCTTAAAGTTGAAAAGCCAGACTCATACAAAGAAGAGAATAGGCCTTTCCCTGCCAGCAAAGGTGGATCCACTGTCTAACTATGTTTCTTAAATAGACAAGGAAAGAGTCCTAGAGCTTATGTTTAAATCCCCTGTGGTTTTTTATCGCAATCTCATGCATTATTAAAAGTATTTAATGAATGGTTAGACAGTAATTAGATTACAGTTTATGTTGCTGAAAAAAGACCACTTCTATTTTCCCTACCCTTGAAGTGCAAACCACATCAAATCTTTAAACACAGATGAAGCCCAGGCAGAAGTTAAACTGAATAAACTGGATCTCTTACCCTCATGCTCATCTGTCTGTGAAGCAGCTGATTAACATGTAACAGCACTTTCTCGTAATCCAATCAGCATCCAGAGTCCAGTTAAAAAGACCTTCAAATCAACAGCTCAACATACTACCCAACAAGCTTCAAAGTCATGTCAGACTTTGATTCTGATGACCTCGATTCAACGCTCCTCCATCTGGCTCTTCTCTATGCTGCCGCCTTGCCCCTATTAAAGGAACTCCTTGGACTCCTACAGTTTTCCATCCCCAGCTGATCCGGCAGAAGACTGCCATCTTGAGCCTGGCTCTGGCTGAGATTTCTTCACAAGGGGAGTTTTTTTCTCTCAACAGTCACTTCATGCTTGCTCATCATGGAGGTTAATACTAACCCACACCTTGTTCTAGCTGGCATCCATCTTTATTCCATGTCTGTTCCACCAGCAGTTTCAGGCCTGGGGGCTTCATCCTTCTTCTAATTCTGCAGCTCATGCATATAATTAAGGTAAATTTCATTGTTAACCCTGCCCAGGCCTGAGTGCCAAAGTCTTAGAATATTGTTTCAATAAAAAAAAAAAAATTCTAATTGCCTTCTTTCTATTGTAAGTTTTTCAGATTGAACTACAAATAAAAACCCAACAAAATATTCAGAAATACAACATATTTAAAATGCCCATCATTTAAAAGGAATAAACAGAAAAAAAAATAACATTTTCAGAATCACAACATTGTCACTTTTAATTTGCATTTGTTTCAATGTATGCCCTGATTCAAAATATTCCTGGATAGTTGCAGTTATGTTTGGGGCTTAAAAGCCAAACGGTGCCATTGTCCAATTAGCGATGTCCCAAGTTTCCCACTTGGATCTACCTTTTCTTGTAGGTTAATGTCAATGTGATTTGAAAATGTTATGATTCTGAATATGTTGTTGTTGTTTTTTTATTTGTATTTTTTCAAGTTAAACTCATTGTGATTATGAATCTGTTTTTGTAATTCTTTATTTGCATTTGTTTCAAGTTACTGTTTTTTTTATATATATTGTTATGGTATTTATTTTGTAGTTAGGGTTAAAACATTTGTTGATGTGGTTTTCTCTTCAGGGGAGAGGACCCCCTAGTGCCCACTGGCGGCCCCGCAAGGGGCTATGGTCGCCCACTTTGAAACCCAATGCAATATTCTATTACGTAGAGGAAAGGGACCCAAATTCAACAACCAACACGGAAGCTCTGTGGAGTTTTTTTTTCCCTTTTTCTAATTGTTTTGTTTAAAAAATCTCTAAAAGACCTATTTTAAAGAAGTCAAACTATTTCAATTAGTATTGAGTGACATTAAAACCTTAAAAGCATTTGTTATAGCGTTTAACTTCATAAATAATCAGGTTTAAAGAAAGCAACTAGGATTCTTGACAAAAGTATTCTTTTTTTTCTAAAGATTTGCCTTAAGCTTCGAATAGGGAAAAAAATGTCAAAAGCCACAAAAAATCATTTTCTGTCATTTCATGCAATAGTCACTGATTCCATATGATTTCACACAAAATTCATCCTCCTCTAAGTGTAAAATGTCAGGATATTAAGCTAAAATTCTACATCAGTCATGTTTCAAGCTAAGGTGAGTGAGCATTCATAATAAGCCCAAAGAGAAAATAAACATCAGAATTCTCTAATTGTCAATTTTGTAGCTGTTTCCGAACAATTAGTCTTACATGAACACAGAAAAAAATTAAAGGACAGCTGATAATTAACAGGATACAAAAGAAAAGCTTCTTGACACTTCAAAGCATTGGAAAAAAATGTTTCACCACTTCTCTTTGGATCCTTATGAGACTAATTTCAGAGGCAAGAAAATTGAATTTTTTTCACTAAAGCTTTTTGGAGGGTTTTGTAATACACTGCAGCATAAAGAAGCAAATGTGAGATGTTGTTAAAAATAATCCTTTAATTTTGCATTAAGGGTTAATGTCAGAAGAAAACGCTTGGAATGTTTATGCTTTCTCACACCACTGAAAAGCATAAAACAGTATCTCAAACAGGGAAAACAGATTTAAATGCCTACAAGATGGGTATAAAATTATCCACTTCATCTTTTTTGTGTAAAATATAAATTGAATAGATTTTGGTGCAGCTGATACAGAGGCAAGAGTTGGCATTCCCGATGAATCTGAGTAAAACATTGTTATTGTGGTAAAAAAAAAAACTTCAATTATACTCCATTAAAAGTGATAGATATTTTAACCTTTATGTGCATTTGTTTGGTTGAAGATCACTTCTTTTTTGTACTATAACATCTGCGGTTGTTTTAACACTACGATCGAAGTAATTTAAGGTGAAAGAAATTTTTTAAAAAATAATATTTTACTTTTTTATGTTTATTAGAGCTTGTAGGGGCACTGAATAACTTCATGTTTCTTTCTAAAAAAATCTAAAATAACTGCTTGCTTCTTTAGGCTACTAATCACTAGAATTAACAGTGAGAGCAAGGTTTGACTCTAATGATCAAATAAAAGAATACTTTTATGATAATAAGTTTGACTTTTTTCTCATTTACTGTCATGATTCTGCACTGATGGTCTGATTATCCCCACCTGCCGTCTCTGCCTCACTCATCAGCTGCACCTGTTCGTCTGCCTATATTAACCCGCTCCAGATCTTTGACCAGTGCCAGATTATTGGTTCGAGCCTTTTGGTGAGACATTTTCTAGCATTCTTTCTGCCTGCCTGCCTGTCTGTTATTACTGTTTACTCCTTGAGACCTGGATTTCTGCCTAGCCCCTGACGGATGATGGATGCCTGTGCTTTTGACCGCGTTCTGTCCCAGATATATCTCCCTCGGATTTTGATTAGGTTCTGTCCAGCCATCAGATCTTCTGGTTTTGACCCCTGCCTCCCTAAGGACACAGACTCTGGATTACGGACTGGTATCTCTTTTGTCTGGTCTCCCGGATCTGACTTCTTCTCTGCTCACCCCGACTTCATTAAAGGATCTATCCTCAGACTCAAAGCTGTAAACACCTACCGGCTTTGCCGATGAATGGAGCCTCTTCCCTGGGGATTGAATCCCTCTCGCGCAGGGTGATCGGCTGCATCTCCGGATTTTTCCACATCCTCCCTCGAGGTCAGTAACTTTCACTGTTCCTGTCTGCCGTCCCATAAACCATCCACAGTTGAACAGTAACGCTCATATTTCCCCTCAGAAGATCCTGCCGTTGTTGGTCCTTCCCGTCACCGACCCGGAAGACTGGTAAAATAAACTGTCTAATGCACCTCGCTGTCTGGTTTTCTTTTCTGGGTCTGCAAATTTCACAACCCCATTACAGAATAATCTGGCACTGGTCAAAGATCTGGAGCGGGTTAATATAGGCAGACGAACAGGTGCAGCTGATGAGTGAGGCAGAGACGGCAGGTGTGGATAATCAGACCATCAGTGCAGAATCATGACATTTACAAATAAAGGACTACAACAAAAGTAGCAACCTTGGATCACCAAGTCTAAAAAGCATTAGACACTGTTTTCATGCTGATAAATTTTAGTCAACTGATATCGGGCTACAAGCTTTTTTGTCCTGAAATCATCTGAATATACAGTTCGGTTAAATACTCTGGAACTTTATCCTGTATTGAGTGTTCAAACTTCCACTATAAACTGTTTTGAAACTTCAAATGAAAGTCTGGAGCACTGTGCTAGAAAGTTAAAAGCAAGTCTTTTGTTGGCCATTTATCACAATGATTAAAAATACAGAGCCAAATCATGGCAGAAGTCATTTGCCAAAGCATATATCTTGTAAGAAACCTGTTGGGTGAGCTGAAGAATAGAAATCTTAAAAGAGGCTCCAGAACTCTAGACAATCCTAAGAGACTATGCGAGGAAGAATTGTCAACTAGATATAAAAATATATTTAATTAAAAACACTGGATTTAATGTTTCTTTCTAAAGTTGTGATAAAACAGTTATATATTTCACACATCTACACCATCGATAAACAGGGTTAAGATGAATAATTAAATAAATGAGGTTAAAAAAAACATTTCTTGCCTTATTTCTGCTAAACTGGGATTGCTCAACAAGGAATTTGACTCCCTCTTACGAGCAGGTAGTGACTTCTAAAAAAGCATCATAAAGTAAATTCGGTGATTTACTAATTTTATCCTGAGTAACAGAGGCACTTAGCTTTTAAAACTGACATAGACTTATTCATATTGGCAAGAATAAAAAATGTTGTTAGAAATGCTTCTTTAATTTAATGATAGAGCAACCGAACTACTAAAAGCCAAACAGGGCTTTTAGATCTTTTAACGCAAAATGAGTATGGAAGCGGAACAGACAGCATACATCAAATGTTGAAAAAAAAAACAAACAAAAAAAACGTGCACATACTTTGGTACTAGAATTGGAGTGAGAGCAAGGTTTGACTGTTGCAGTTTTAAAATATCTCTGGGTTGCAACAATGTGTTGAATGTACAATAACAAATGATGGAGCTCCAGCTCTATTCTTTATTACAACAGTTGGGAATCTGGTGAGCTATTTTTAATGTTAAACTGTATAGCCAAAACACCCACAAAATCCTTTGTATTAGACTACCCATTTTTTGCTGGAACTCTTTATTTGCTGTTCACTGACTGATTTACATTTACATGGTTATTTAGAAAATGTAAGGGAAAAATGTTTAGGGGCAAACTCAGGTTTCTATCATTTAATAGTAGTTAAATGATAGAAACCTGAGTTTGCCTTCACATTTTAAAACTAGACATAGAGACAGATCAGCTACTGAAACTGCTTTGCCAAGAAAACAGCCTCTCCACACCGAATCAGTTTAACAACCTTGAAATGATTCAGAATCATGCATTGAAAAAAACACACAAATTTAAATATTAATGTTAATCACAGCCAGAGTTATTCGACTTTTTTCATTTTAAAAAAAGCAGTTTGCCTGATCCAAATTTAGTGAGAAAATTTGCACCTGAAACTTGTGTTAATTTAAGCACAAGAGAAGAAAAACGGAAAATACCAACTAGTTTCACGTTACCTTTACATAAAACGGGTCAGGTATGTCACAGAGGGTTAAATATATCGTGTCTTCTTCTGAGGTGATTTTTTGCAAATAATTTCTCTAATCAAATAACTTTTAAACTCAGAAAACAAATCGTTATCATGGTAAAACAATTCAAAATATTATTCTTATGCCAAGTGCATTAGATACCAAATGAAAAAAACCCCAGAAGATCCTTTCAGTAGTGTAGCGGTTTGGTGAGAAGCTAAAAGAAATCTTTGTCTTTTTCGGGTATTGAACTTTGGGTGAGACAGAGGACCACATTGGTGCAGTGGGCTGGTGGTTGTTTGTCAAACCAAGAAAGTGAGTGTTTTAAAAATATATCCATTTGTGACTGTATAGTATAGCCAGCATAATGATTCTACAATCTGATACAATTTTAACCCTTTGCTTTTAAGCTGAAAAAAAATTAAAGAGAAATATTATATTAGTATGTTACCTAAATAGGCTCCTTGATAGTTCCAGGCAGACAGCAGCATGTAACACAAGGATCTACAAATAATAATAACTAATTTAAATGACCTTTTAAATAAAAAAATAAATAATAATAAAATCAAAAAAATTGTAAGAATGAAACCGTTTGAAATAAAAATAATTACAGTTTATCTACTAAAGCCTATCCTGTTCAGAAACAGCGCATCTATCAAAGCTAAGAGTCTTTCGAAAGCCTCTCGAAATTTTCGAAAGTTATGTATTTGATCTTCTTTTCGTCACATAACTCAATATTGCTTTTAAAATAATTTTAAGAATGGGACAAAAAGCAGTAAACTAAACATTTATTTTACTGTTAAAGTCTTCAATTTAACATGAAAATTGGCTGCCTTGGAATAAAAATTACAAAGTTGATTTATTTCTTTTTAAAAAATACTTCAATTATAAATTCAATGCAGATACAAATGCAAGAAAGGGGTTTTAAAATCTACGGTTCTCAGAGATATTGCCTTTCTGGTATTTACTGAGGTGGCATTAAAAAAAGTGTTTTACAACTGCTACCAGAGAATGCTGATACATTGTAAGAAACTCCAAATACTTTTGCTAATCTCAAAATTACATAAAAACAATTACACCCTAAAAATGAATACTTTAAACTAAAACAAACAGCGGATACAACGACATTAGTTTGCCCCCTAGTTTTAAAAATAGCCGAGCAGTTCTTATACTCGGTCTGCTGTTCAACTGTCGATGCCTGTGAGCATAAAAGTCACACCTCAAAACGTGACAATACCCTTAAGGCAGACTTACAAAGCTCCTTGTCCTGTCATATCCAATGCTTTAGAGCTCATTCTTTTATCTAAATACAATTTAATTCTATTTCAAAATATACTTTCGGTTTGGCATTATTGTTCTCTTCCATTTTTATTATTATTATTAATTTAATTTAATTATTATTAATAATAACAAATCGGCTTGGCAGCTCTAAAGAAATCAGTAGTAATGGGAGACATCTGAAAAGGTCAACACTATTAAAATGAATGTCCTCTTTGTTTAAAAGCTTTCGGTACATTTTGCAAATGAAAAATAAATACTTTGAATTAAGTTTTTCACTTCTCTTTATCTTGTTAGAGCTCACTTTCTGTATGATTCTAAATGTATGATAAAAAAGATGATGATGATGTAAGATAATGACATTCATCAACAAACTTCCTCAATTATTTGTTACAAGTGGTATTTGCATCTGAAAGTCAGTACTGGAATGCTGAATCCCTTGGAAATGTGTCTTTCCTCTATTCTATAATGGAAATTTTCCTCCATTAAAATTTCTCACAAGCTGTTTGAGATGCATCTTGAGACATAAGAATAGAAGATCACATCAACAACATTTTCCCAGACCACCTGAAAACCTCGGTTGAAGTGCATCAAAGCACTTGAAAAGAAATTAAATTGTTGCGAGGATGGTGTCTGACAGCTCATCAATAGAAAGTTGGGTGAGGGGATTTAAGGGAAGCAAAACACCAACAGAAGGTAATAATATTCTGCAAATGAGAAGAACGCAAGTGCTGGAGTCCCCACCAGATGGAGAAGAAAACAAACCTTGCTACTGCATTTCCTGGTTGCTAAGCACCACACCACCTGGAGGTAATGAATGTGCTGCTGGTCTAAGAGGCATCGGAGACGACGCGGAAGAGTCAAACAGTGTATTAAGAAACAGTAGAGGATGCTGCTTTGTCCTTGATGTGGGTCACAGTGGCCTGTAGATATGTTCATGAATATTTATACAAGTAAACAGACGTATACAATGATGAGCAAAACAGGCTTTAAATGAAAAAAGGGTCTGAGTTGTATCCTTTTAGAGAAGAAATAAAAAGAGCCCAGGTATGTTGGCAAAAGATCAAAACTCCCCTAAGTTATGGATCTGTTGGAGGTAAAGCCAATTTTATCCTCTTGTGCTGTATCAGTCATAAGATGGAGTGTGTAGATTGTAGACCACTCTGTAATACTTTGAATTGGATTCTTTTGTCTAGAAGAGGTCATTTTTTTCTGAGGCTAAATCTACAGCTGCCTAAAGGCAGAGATTTATAATGAAAGAGGACTTACCACACAGCCGGTAGAATCAAGCTTTCGGTCAGATATGCATCGGAAGTTGCGGCTGCAGCCACCGTTATCTTTGGTGCAATCTCTGACAGGTCCGAAAGAGTCCAGGAGAACCTCCAAAGAGTCAAATGAAGAACTGATCATCAGCTCCTCTCTGCAGAAACAGAGTAGAAAAGCAGGTGACATGTGTGTTATTTGGACTATTGTTGGGAGTTATTAAGCCTATATTGTTTTGCACATGAAAGGTCGCTTAACAATTTACAGATTTTACTATGATGTCATCATATTTACTCCTGCATAATTTTATTTTAAAAATTAAAATCTTTTCCTTTCAGAATTCTTTAAGGCAACACTGTGCAACTTTTAGCCAGTAATAACGCAGTAATGACTTTAACTTCCAGGTTTAGTGCCCCTAAAAGCAACAGGCAACTCTGCACTACTACAAAGTTAATTCGTCTCTTTGTTTTGCAATCTCACAACAGAGCACTTTAGATCAGCACATTGAGAAATCAGAGTTACTGTCATGATGGGTTAAGGGCTCGAACCCATATGCAGAACACCACTCGGGAAACAGGGGAAGAGTTAAACAGTTTATTGAGAAGATCACAGTGAATAAGGTTCTGGTTCAGGTTCTGGTTC
>JAUZNJ010102495.1:0-21029 GCA_034780135.1 Jordanella pulchra | reverse complement strand
AGGGCTCCAGCCCAGGAGACCCACGGCGCACTCTGCTGGAGGAAAGATGGAGCGACAGGCTCCGGATCCCAACACTAAGATATACACTCACAGACCACTTTATTAAGAACACCACACTAATACTAAGTTTAAGCCGCCTCCAGTCTTTCAAAATAACATCCCCTGCATGAATTTTAGGGATGTCCTGATAAAACCTTTTTTAATTTCTGATAACAACAACGATATTGCACCTTTGAGAACTGACTAATAGTAATAATGACCCAATACAATATGAGCACTAATCATACATGCTTTTAAGGCTTATTTTGTAGTGTGGGATGTTAGAAAAGGTTTGATTAAGCAGAAAACAACACAAAATAACCTAGTTATTAATAACCAAACAGTTCCATGAACCTTAGAAGTATTGTGTTTTTATCAACATGCCAATAACAGCGAGTTTAGGTGTAGCCTGATATAATTCAGTATTAGTCTTTTGCCTGATATCAGACCGATATTAATATCAGATTAGGACATCCCAATGATTATACCACCAGCAGCAGTGTGTACCAATGATCCAGGGCAGAAGGAACTCATGTTTTCATCTTTATGCTAATTTAATCTGAATGCTGCTACAGAACTTAAGATTTATTTGTCTTTTGTCCATCTTTGAGCGAGCTATCAAATTGTTGCTTTTGTTTTCTATTCCCAGTCATCTTCCTCACTTTCAGACACCTAAATATGTTGAGCTGCAGTCATGTGACTGGATTATTCGCTGTCTGGTGAGTTAACATCTAAGTGTAATATTTCTGCCAGTCTTCTTCCTTCTATAACATCAGCCTACAAGCCATTAGCATGACGAAATCTTTTTCCTCCAATTTTTTGATTGTTTACTTCAAGAGTACCAGATAAAAGCCATGCCATTTGTGATTTTATCTGGAACTAACCAGTCATATCCTTTTCATTTCTATTGATCACATGGAATCCTTGGTCGTTCTGGCAGCCATGTTATATGTTTGTCATGACGTCGACCTGCTTTAACTGGAAAACCAACAGGTTATTAGGATTATTGTGTTACCTTGAGAAGACGTCACAGCATTAATTATTATCATGTTCCACTAAGACGTTTCTGTCCTTGTGGTCATCAGATGTGCGCACTAGCCTTTCCATCAGTTTAGAGATTATTCTTTGGATTCATTCATCCATTAGACATTAACAGAGACTTTCTTTCTACCCTTGTATTTTTTGGAAGAAGGTTTCCAAGTCTTTAAGCTCTCGTTAATGTTAACATCAACTGCAGCATCCGTCTTTTGGTGATTTTTTTACCTTGTTCATACAATTTCACACCTGTTGCAATATTGTTGCAAACTGTTGTTTTAGTAAAATACCTTTATCATCTTGCCTCGTTTTACCCACAGCTTGCCCATTAAAATCCCTCCACTTAATACATGTTTTACTTTTTAAATGTAAATATACCCTGAAGTCAAGGTCTATTTGGCTAAACCTCCATCTGTTGTTTCAATCCCTGGTGCTCTGCTACTGGGGAAACAGAATTGTATTAACTTTTTGGTATTTATTAGAAAAGTGAATCACTGCAAAATACTAAGCAGAGCATGTGAGTTAAAAGCTCAACAACACTAAAGCCCTCAATTTGAATGAAAAGAGAAGCAAAGTTAACAACAGTCTGAAACTGTCTTTGGAAGCTGATAAAAACTGTGAAGCATTAGCTTCCGCAGCTATTTAAGCTACCTTGTTTCTCTGCCATTACAGCAAAGGACAGATGGAAACATTACATTTTTTCTTCTGGTGTGAGCAGCCCAAAAGCTTGCTATTTCTTTGCCTTTTGATTTGTACACTCCTGCCAAGATAAGTAACCCAAATGAAGGCTTGCTAAATACTTTCCAAGTGTCTCTATAAACACGTCATTTCCCCTCTACATTTTTCAGGGAGAAGAGAAACGGTTCAAAAGGCTCCACCCCTGAGTCTAGTGATGTAAACAGGCATGGTAAATATCAAACTCTTTCTTTCTCCTTCATTTTATTTGAAGTATTAGTGGTTCTCACACTGCTACAGTTATGGCTATGTAAGGTTAGGGCCATGAGGTCTTTTGAAGATCAGATCTTAGACTGATATTTCTTGTGTATCTATGACAGCTTCGACAGCCTGGAGTCAAACTGAAATGTGTATAGGACATCTGTTTATTAAAACCTTTTCATAAAGTCTACATTTCTTTATTAAAATGTTTCTTATTGCTCTAATTAAATGTTTTTTAGCAGTAAATTGTAACCAACAGGTTGACAACTCTAATCTACACTGTTTTACATCAGAAGGAACATCTTAAAAATATTGCAAATTATTGAATGTGGTTGGATATGGCTTCATGGAACAACAAGGCGTAAGAAAGTCATTATCTTTTTAGTAGAAACTATATAGAAATATTTTAGAAAAAAAAACAAAATCAAAGAAATATAGAGAAGACATGAGACGTAAACAGCACCAAGTTTTCTTCTTTATTGTTCTTCGGCATCAAAGAATACAGACCAATCTTCCACTTGAGTGTCATTCCTCTGTGTGTGAACTTTCACTCCCAGTAAAAACAATCTGTTCTTCCACAAACATCTCATTTCTGCATCCACTGCAAACCTGGATGCTCAACTTTATTCAAAAAAATAAAATGTTCCTCAATGAAAACTGCTATAAACAAAGGATTTAGTAGAATAGTGGCACAAGTGTTCTCTCCTTGTACAGTTTTCATGAAAAATATAAACTCAGTAAACCAAACACTCCACAACATCAGTCATTATATTTACAATCAAGCCTCAGAAAAAGCAGCACTCATCCATTATAAGCAAACCTCCCAAAAGGTCACATTTACACTACACAGGACCATGTAAGTACATCCAGGGTCAATCCGACCTCAGCAGTGTTGCTTTTCATGTCCGATGTGAGTCTAACTTGTAGAAGCCCATGTGATGATTCACGAGTAAAAAGATGGCGGCCAAGTGCGAGTCCAGCAGCTGTGTTTGTCTAGTTTAGGATCGTGGCAGAACCTGGGCTATGGTGTCCCGAGCGCTCTGACTAAGCCTCTCTGGGAATTTCACCTCATACTCCACTATCAAGTCCCCTCGACGATCGGGTCGTTTGGGGTAAGGCAGCCCCTCTCCGCTAACCCGCCGCTTCATTCCAGGCTGTACGATGTCTGTGGACGTCACAGTCACCGTCCTGCCTTCCAGCGTGGGTGCGTGGACTGTGCAACCACATAAGGCCTGATGGGATGAAAAGACATTTAGAAATGGGACTTAAAGCAACAAGACTGATTCAAATCCTCTATATAAAACAGCTATATGTAAAATGTATTTTGTAGTTTACAGTAACCCTGACTTACATCTCGTAGTGAGATCTTGGCGGTGTAAATGACGTCAGAGCCGTCCCGTTTGAACACCGGGTGAGGTTTGTCTTTCAACACGAAGACAACATCTGCTGGAATGTTCCTCGGCGTCTCGTCCCCTTCTTTGGCAAAAGTGATTTTAGTGCCCTCCTTCCACCCTTTCTTGATCTGCACCTCCAGGATTTTTTCCTCCGTCCTGGTTGTTCTGCCATCAGGGTTGAGTCTTTTTCGAGAGATCTTCATTTTTTTGGTGCAACCATGTAATACCTCTTCTAGTGACACCCTGAGATCGTGAACGACTGGTGGGTCTTGCTGCTTCTTTACAACGCTTGTGTGACCCCCCATTCCTCCCATGCCAGGGCCAAAGGAGCGAGAGAAGCCACCCATTCCGCCGGGACCCATTCCGCCACCACCCATCCCAAATCGAGAAAACGGGTCGTCAGTGTCCATGTCCTCTTCCATACCTCCATTGCGAGCCCCAAAAAACTGCTCAAAGGGGTTACGGCCACCAAAAAACTCTGCAAAGATGGCATGAGGATCTCCCTGGAAGGTGTAGCTGAAGGTGCCAGGTCCACTGCCCCCTGTTGGTCCTCCTCCACCTTTCAAACCTAAATAAAGAAAACCAGGAAAAAAGATGTTTAATATTTCAGATAAAAACAATAAATGCCATTAAAGAGTAACTATTGAATAAAACTGAACTTAATTTTGTTTTCAAATATTTCATAAAAGGTTTTCAGGTTTCACTCTTAATAAAATTACAGCTACTAAATAGTAATTCAGCATACGTTTACACATAACTTAAAGCTTATCAATATAGCCTTTTGTTTTTAATGTATGGAGGTCTAAGAGACTGGAACATTTTCATCTAAGGCAAAACACAGACTTTAAGGTGAGCGTGAAAAAAAATAAAAAATAAAAAAAGACTATTGATCATGTTTACAAGGATGAAAAAGCTATTTTGCATCACACTGACTTCTATGCTCTGTATTAAAAGCTGCTGGGTGTTAGGGCTTTACTTTGTTGGTTTATTTTAAACATGCCTAGTCTGTCCTTCACATGCAATCTCCTTCTACTCAACAAGTCCTCTATACACATCAAGTCATCTGTTGATATTTGGAGTTTAATCTTCAACTCATGAAATGGCTTCATGAATTCAAAACATCCTTGGCAGAAAACTCTAAACCTAAACTAAACTTGGGTAATATTTCATTTTCTATCCGTTTCCAAGGCTTTAACATTGTTCATATTAATAGAGCTCTATTCCACTTTTAATCATGCAGTTCTTTTTTTTTCCCCAACCAAACCATTTTATTCTGTTATTTCATTATAAATGCTACACAACCAAACGTTTATCCTGTTTACCAGGTCCACATATAATGTCAGTCGTTTTGCATTTTTTTTGTTTAAATATCTGTAAAGCTGTTAGTCTTTCACCCAGTTGTATAAAATAGTTATCTATAAATATAGTGTGACTCATCCCATGCAGACCGACATGTTTATCCTCACAGAGTAGCTAAAAGTACTAACTCCTTGTATGACCTGCCTACTTTCAACCTCTCTCACCTCCTTCATAATAACAGTGGGCTTTAAATATGAGAGTACATTTGGTAACGTGTTTTTGTTAAAAGAAGAAGAAAACGTAACCATGGCAACGTATATGGACACACACACACACAGGGATCCAACGCTTAATTACTTTAACATTTCACCTTAAACTAGTCGTAGTCGGACGTTCATTCACTGGCGTGAAAGAAAGAAGACTCAGTATCTGCTCTTCGCTAGTCTTTTTTCCCCCAGTAGAAATTAAAGCAAGCATACAGGCTAGTATCTGTAGCATCTCTACGAACACATAAAGGCTAATCCTGCCACTTCCTGCAAAATACAGAACCGCACGGCAGCACTGATAATTTGAATTGTGTTAAATTACTGTAAGGAATTCAAATCATCGTTGCGATAACAGTTTATAGTTTGTCCCGTCCGGTGGGGCCTTACCCTTATGGTAAACTCAGCATGAAGGACGGACAAAGCACAAATCGCCATGACACAAACAGATTATTATTAACGACCGTTATCGTCAGTCGTTGCGTTTCAGTTGATATATCACCCCAAATGTTAGCTGGGTTATCCTAACTAAACCGTATTAACTAACCCGTCAACACACACGTTAGAGATTATGCTTACCTTCCTCCCCAAAACGATCATATATATCCTTCTTCTTTGGGTCGCTCAAAACGTCGTAAGCTTCAGCGATTTCTTTGAATTTCTCCTCCGCTCCTGGTGATTTGTTCTTGTCGGGGTGGTACCGCAAAGCCTGCTTACGATAAGCTTTCTTTATGTCGTCCTCTGATGCTCCTTTCTTGATTCCCAATATGTCATAGTAATCCTTGCCCATCTTGACCGTCCAGCGGCCCTTGCCGTTTTAGCTTTAAATATTCTATTAAAGTTTTTGGCACGGTTTCCCAGTCTGCTTTCTATTGCAACTCGTGCCGTTCCCGCTCCAAATGTATTCTATATAAACAGCGTGGAAACTTCCAGACTTTTCCACACGGAGCTAGAACAATCTCCTCTGTGACGCCACATGCAAACCACGCCCACCAGGAGTCGTTAAATTCCATGTTGCCTTCATGTACTGTCAGAGTTATTGCTTATTTAATGTAGTGAAGATTTCAACAGGCTCCGGGTTTTAATAAACTTTTCTATAACAAGTACCGTGTAGGTAAATACGATGTTTCACAAGTATCATAAGCCTTAAACTAGTTTTAAAGCAGGACCAACTATTTTAATTGTCTATGTCATGTTATACCTAGAAAAGAAAAAGTGTTCCTGAATCTGGATCGATTTAAACTCTTCTCTTTTGTTATATAAAATGAAATTCCTTAGTTTCAAAGGGTAAGATATAGTTTGAGCTTTTTACAAATGCTTTACAAATCTGACCTCAAAATTCAAAATGACAACCTTTCGATTAAAACTTAAGGGTTGCATGGTAATAGAAGAGGTAAATGCAAAGCAGCAAACATATCTACTGGTTCGTGTTGGTTTTTAAGGCTATAACATTACTACAGACAGCCCGAGTATAAGCAAGTGCCCTTATAAAACAGTTCAGAACCATGTAGCTAAGTGATCCTAAGGTTGTTTTTTTGATTGTTTTAAGGGTGAAATAGTCATCATGAACTAGCCTCGGCATGGTAGAAATATATTACAGTCACAAGAAAGGCAAGCCACTGCTAGACTGAAAAGTAAAAAACGTTTTTTTTTTTTCATACAGCAGAGGGTATTTAGTGAACAGAATTGCTAAACTGTTCTGTTGAAGCCTTTTAGGCATTTTACAGGGAGTTTTGCTTTTCTTTGGGCGTGGCTCATAACAAAGCAAACTTTCCTGAAGCATATCTGACATGTCAGTACCATGTCTGAGGTACAGTGTCTTTAGAATGCACCCGCATTTATTTCCAGTCCAGTTTATTTTCAAATTCAGTAAAAATCAGTTAACAATTGGGTGAGGACTTTTGATTAATGCAGTAGCTTCTACTTTTTATGTAATAGAGCTGATATTAAGGTGAATGTATTGACGAACACACTCTGAGGCTAAGTAGCTGTCACTGGAGGAGTTTTTGAACAGATTTGTTTAAACACTGAAATCATGTTGGCACTGATGACACTGTTTTAGCGTCTCAACAAAAGCTAAGAGACAATATGGATGGTTTTTAGATAAAGGTTCCTATATACAGAAGCAGGTAATCTCTAGGGAAGGTAACTGCTCCAGACTCGCTTACTTCCAAGGCATGAAAACTTATGTGAAATTCCTAAAACGTCACATTTTATTCTTACCTAAATTCAATTTATATGTAAAACTGACAGATGTGACTATGTGAGGCTCAGTGATTAACTTAATCATCATTTACTGTGTGCTTAGCATTCTCAAGAAGTACATTAAAGACGTTGTAAGACGTTATTTGAACATTTACCAAAGTTACATCCCAAACATTCTTTCCTTATTCTTTCAAAGTAACTTAAAAGAAAATTGTCTCAAGATTATGCAAAGGTCACACTGCTTGTTCTTATTCCTCTGGGTTCCTGAATGTTCTAAGAGGTACATTGTTAAAGTAGTAGTTTACATTTAAGGAATTTAAAGTACTTTTCCCTGATGTTCTCTGAAGGTTGCGAGGTGGAAGTTGGTAACAGGTAGCAGCAACCTTAAGAGAACATTTGACAAAAATTTACAAGAGTTTCTGTCAATTTTACATAATTAATGTTGTAGATTAGTCATACAGGGACACCAAGACAATACTTTTTAAAGGCTTCCTAAAGGTTCTATCAGAGATTTCTGATCATTACATTGTAAAGGTTTTTTGAATCTTCAAAGAGGAATTCGTGATAGATCTCATAGAGCTGCTCTGCCATTGCTCAAAGGGCTTCAGTGAACCACCCTGGGACATTTCCTGAAGGTTTCACTTAAGATTAGAAAATCTTTAAGCTTTAGCCAACATTTACGGAACTGTTTCATCTTGTATAATAAATAAACACAAAATCAAGCAGGGGAGAACTGGCAATTAATCTGGTTGATAATAGAGAATATTTCTAGAGGGAAATTGACATTTCTAAGTCTACACATATACGAAGAAATATAAATAAATTAATAAATACATAGATAATTCTTATTGTGAAGCACAATGCCAAAGTAAATCCAATTATCCTTCTTTGCGCAAATTTCATTGGCTACGTTCGGTGACGTGGGCGTGTTCGCCTGACTTCTGCGGGACTTGATAGGCTGATATGAAGGTTTGGTATCCGCCCACGATGTTTTCAACTTCCCCATGTTGATATGCTGATTGGTCGTTGGCCGGTCATTCATCCGGGTTTAATAAGGAAGAGATACCAACTGCCAAGATGAAGCACTACGAGGTGAGTGGTGTTCATACATTGTCAAACCGAACCTCTTTTTGTCTACATTTAATAAACCAAATTCTGTCGGTGTATTTGAGCTGCCACTGTGTTTCTAAACTATATTAGTTAGGTTCAGAAATGGAATTTTTAGCTGTGAACAGCTCAGTCCAGTTAGCAACGTATAATGGACTGATATCTGCACTGATTGGTGGCCTGTTTCGGTTACATTCACGTCATACATCGCCCCCCCACCAGATAAATCAGTGGGCCATTAATTAGATATCTGTGTTTTTCGTTCTGGAACTCCCTGGTTTAATTGAGCTCATTAGAGAAACTCGTGGTGCAGGAACATGCTCGACAGCATCGCCATCTCTGGCTGGAATGATTCATGGCTCTCCTTATCTTGCTCAAGCTTATCCAAGTATGCAGGTGAAGAGTCAGGAGCGCAGGCTCAGTTCTTTTCAACGAATCCACACCGTGTGCGAGATTTAAAGTTAGTATAATGTCACAAACCTAATCAGTCAAATAATCTTAAAGTGTCAGGTGCACGTAGATGGTGGTGGTATTCCTGAAAAATCCACATTCAGCCGGATTGAAATGTAAATCTTAAATACTTCTCACTAAAATGACAATCTTTGTGCGATAAGATTCAGAGAAACGATTGAGGGCGTTCAGAATTACATCAATTCACAGTTACACCAACACCCTAAACCCATCAGACAGGATCTGAAGTAGTCTGGCAGAAACTGACTCAACCACTGGCTTTTCTTTCAAATGGAAGGTGTAAGAAAAACGGTAATCACACATAGACGTGGTGCTTATTCCATTTATTCCTATATGTAAGCAGTATATTGATTTTTGCATTTGAACTTACTAGGGATAAAAGTGAATTTGATGGGAAATAAGACATTTTATCCTAAAAGTTAAAGCTTTGAAGACCACAATGACATTGTTTCAAGAAATATGGTTAGAAATAACTAGAACAGGTTATTTCCAAGACTTAGACTTCTATAGAAATGTTCACAACCTGCAGTGCTTAGACTACATATTGCATCACAGTTTGCTGCATACCCACAAATCAGTCAGGAACAAGGCTGTGTTATCTGATGGTCATGTCCTTGTCCTGCAGGATGTTCCCTGCAACAAAGTAAAAGGGGATTAGGAAAGATTTGAAGAGCAGGAGAAAGTGTAGCCCTCCTAGATCTCAGTCCAAGGCATCTGTGGGAAATGCAGGATAAGTCCAGCTTCCGTTACCCAAACGATCCGATGCTAACATATCAGGGCAAAATACCGCATCATACCTTCAAATGTTGTACACCTACACTCAGCAATGAGCTCCTGGTCTTTGAGAATAAAAGGCCTTCTTTCCATCACCCTAACCTTAAGCTTCCCCCATAGGTTCTCTATTAGACACTGGCTGGGCTTCTCCTAAAAGAAACTAGTATATCTTATTAAAATATTAACCTGAATGCTGAGTGTTGATTCTTTTTATGAAATTAATGAAGTTCAAATTTTAAAAATGGAGGAATTTAATCAACAGGGAAAGCGGTAAAAAAAGACATTTATCATCTATGATATAAATCATCTCCATCTTTATTTATTAATTCATTAAATAAGAATAATTCATTCAAGTTCAGATTACTTTGACCATGGTCATGTTATTATTACTCAAAAAATCAGTTTCTAATTATAACACAGAGCAAAGAGAAAAGCAGCACTGCAGTCTTCATTGTATTAACCACCTTATCTTCACACTTTATTAGTCAGAAAAACCCCAAGTTTTACCTCTAAACCGACACACGCGTCAGAGCAGGAAAGCTGTAAATCTGGTGACTGAGAAATTGTGGTCTGCTTGCTGTAGCAATTAAAAGAGGGTCCTCCTCGCTTCGTGGTCACCACAGAGTGAATAACAGCCTCCAACTGTCGTTGTGGACGGTTTTATCTGGCAGAGGGGTAGGGGTAGTAGAGCAGAGTTGGCCCGAAGACTGGAATGGGGTTGTTTCCCCGAAGTCACAGCTGTGGTGTCATTTATCCTGCCTGCTTTATCTGGGGCTAACTTTATTTTATACATTAATAACCAGACAAATACATCTCTTGTATATATAAAAAAAAGCTGTTTAAAAATTCAGATAAAAAAAAAAATATTCACATATGAAATGAAAACTGTTGTTTAGATGACAATGACTCCATGTTTTCATTTCCTGGTAAAACAGCAAAAACAATTTGTTAGTCTAAAAATGTCTAATGTTTAAAAATATATCTATTTTTGTTTAGTAAATCCTTTGATATTCTTAAGGTCTATGAATGAGGAAAGTGTTTTTTTTTTGAGGAGCGTGTTTTTTTTCCCCCTTCATATTGCAGAAAATTAAGATTTTTTTTTTGCAGTGCTTCGTGCTGATAAAAGTTTAATGTCATCTTCTGTGAGAGTGGGATTGAAAGGTTTTATTGAGTTTTAAAGTCAAACTCACTAAACATCCTGTTAGAAACCGACACTAAACCCGCAGATTGTTTTGGTGTTCTGTGACAGACCCGTGGGACGCAAGCGGTCTCAGATAAATGCCGACATATCGTGGTCAAAGTCAAGCATGACATCACTGCGCAGATCTGTGTGGGGTCAGATGGGAGAAAGCTTGACGGACAGAGCTGCTATGAGATGTTTATATTTAGCTGTGGAGAAGAAGATGGGCTCAGGCTGGTTAAGGAAAACGCTGCTTGTCGTTATACCTCACTGCTTTCCTCGCTCTAAGCTGGAGGTTGAGAGGTCAGGGGTCACAGCAGTCTGTCTTTATGGAAGTTTCATTTCCAGACACAATCTCTGCATCTCAGGGAAGAATTTGCTGTGAATCAGAGGTTTCTTCTGTCCAGTTCAGCATTAGGGATGCTTGGCATACTTCCCTTGCAACTGTTGTGGCAAATGTTTGTGCCGCAAGGCGTCGGCGGCTGTTAAATAAAGCAGCAGAGCAGAAGTGAGAGGTGGGCAGAGAGAGCTGAATGAAGAGGGTGGGGTCGAGGAGGAGGAGGGAAGAGACAGATTTATTTCCACAGCTGAGCGCCACCTCGCTCTTCTCCGTCTCTCTGCATGGTTCTGGAGAGGTCGCTGCAGAACTGAGGGGAACAAGGGGGGATAAACTGAGAGCAGGAGGAGCAAAGGAGACATGGATGCCTTGGCGTTAGAGGCCAGCGGGAAGAAGACGAATAACGCTGCAGCGGCAGCAGCTGTTGTACCAACGGGTCAAGCCCCGGCAAAACGCAAACCTGCTAAAAAAGCTAAAAAGGCTGTTGTTTTCTTTGAGGTGGAGATACTGGACGCCAAGACCAAGGACAAGCTCTGCTTCCTGGACAAGGTAAGAAGTTTATCTACAAACTCTTTATTTTGTTTGTTTATTCTGCTTTTCATTTCATCTTGAAGTTACGCTTCAAGTCACCTCGAACTTTTAACACCCTTTATTGTCTAACAACCTCTGTCCAGATGACCATCTTCATGCCGCCCTTCTCATGCATGCTCACTGCAGCTCATGCACCTATGTGCTCACCTATCACAGTAAAGGGTCTCTGTATGGGAGATGGGTGTTTTCTCGAACATGGTCCGGCTGCTGAGGCTGTGGTCGCTGTCAGTCAGCGGGCATTTATCCCCAAGTGTAAAAGGGACACCCTCTGGAGTGCCTTTCATTCATGTGACGCTGCTGCAGGCTGGGTTTAGTTCTCCTGATGACGTGCAAAGGGACACAGCGAAGATTTCATTATTTAGACATTTCCTTTTGGTATTAATTATCATATTTAGATGGAAATCAAGTTTTTATATGTTTAGGTTTGCAGCTTTGCATCAACTGCTGCTTTATTTTCTTTGGAATATTCACTAAAATATACATGATGAAGTAGACTGTGAGTTTTATTAGCATATACTCTATAGTGCCTGGTAAAAGTATTTAAGTTAAGTTTTCATGCCTACATGCAGAAACCTGATGCCCATCCACCTTTAGTGGAGGTGGTGGCACCATGCTGGCAGGATGATGCTTTTTCTTTTTTTAAGTAGGAACAAAGAAATAATCAGAGTTGATTCAAAGATGAAAGGATTTAAATCCGAGGAAATCTTTAAAGACAACCTATCAGAGACTTTAGACTCGGGTGGAGGTTCAACTTCCAACAACTCAGTGATACAGCCAGAGCTATTAAGGACAGGTTTAGTTCAAAGCATATTCAGGTTAGAACGGACCAGTCAAAGCCCAGACTTGAAGTCCATGTAGAATGTTTGGTCAGTCTGGAAAGCTGATGTTGACCTTTGATCTCCCTCGGGTCCTGCTGAGCGTCAGCTGTTTCATAAAGAGGAATAGACAGAAATTTCAGTCCTAAGATGTAGAAAGCTGTGGCAAGACTTTGAACTTTAACTGGAGAGAAATATTTTGTTTAAGATATGTGCAAACTTGTGAAAATTATTTTGCCAAATCTATAAAACTCATCAAATGTCATATTTAGGGGAAAAAAGTCCATCTAACATTTTTTGGGGATCTATGAGTTAAACAAATTAAAATGTACATTTAACCAGGTGATTATCGCTACCTCTTTACGTTTCAGTCCAAGGTTCTGGCCTTTTTCACTTTCACTGTTATTGCCTCCTTTACTATTTTTTATTTGCAATTCACTTTCATATGTTCAACAAGACAAATACACTTAAGCCTGAATAATTATGTTCACTAATCACTATGATAAATTAGCAAAACAACTTTTAACTAGCTCCTATTATTTCTCTCACTAATGCCACTACTTCCCCCTGATGCTCTCGTCTGTTACTTAATCAAAGTTTGTTTTTGGTTGTGTTTTTTTGCACACTTTAAATCTTTAATAAAACAGAAAGGATCCTAGCCCTTTTCTTTCATTTTTTTTTACGTGGGCACAAGAAACTTTACCTTTCCTGGCATTAATCAAACCTTATCGCAGCAAGTATCAGCTTAGTATCACAGCCCATAATGTCACAGGACGGCTCACTGTTGAGGGTGACGAGCTCGCACTCTCCTCTTTCACTTAAAGGATGTGCTGTGCTCTTCTACTCTGACTGTAACTTCAAGCTGTAAAACTAGCTGATTAGCATCATGCTAGACGAGTTACAGCTAAAATAATGAGATGGGTACTGGACGAGTTTTTCCAGGTACAAGTCGTCTGAAAACGGGGACGTTTGGTCATCTTATCATTATTTTGTAACTAAAACTAACCCTGTGGTAGCTTAGCTTACCTGAGCGCAGCCTGTCCATGGTGAACATCATCTCTCATGTAGCCACTGTGTTGCAAATGCTGCAATTTTAGACTGAAAAGTGTATGGAAATACCTGGACATTTGTTTGACAATCATATCGCTGTTACTGTATAAAATCCTTTTGCAATATACATTGAATTAGATCATGTGTGTTTATCAGGGGCAGAAAAGTGATGTAAGCTCTGTGGTTGGTTTTCATAGCATCAAATGGGTAGAGAATGATGCATATAGGATACAGTATCGGTTATGGGGCTTGACGACGATATTATTATTGGATATCGGCCTAAATTCTCATTACCGTAGGTCTCTAGTTTTGAGGCAGTCGTGCTGAATTCAGAAGAAATATTTTGTTAAATTCTGAACATTAAGGAAGTAGAAAAATGGATTTTTGAAAAAAAAAAAAACAAAACTCTCAGCTATTATTCAGTCATTTATTACATAGAAAGAGGGCTGAAACAATGGGATCAATTGATTATTGAAATAATCGTCAACTAATTTAGTAATCGATTAATCTTTAACTGGAGTCTAGAGACTCTAAAACATACCTTTAGCTGACAGATCACCTCACTTGGAACAGAATTTGTACTAAAATTATAAATAACTAGATATATAAATATATACTTTGTGTTTAGGATTAAAAAAATATGACCTGCCCAGAACTCCTCAGGTGGAAAAGTTTTACTTTGGGAAATGGGAAAAGTCTAGTGTATGTAATGTCTGACAGGCAGGGAAAAAAAAGTTGTCTCGTTTAAAACTTTCAAATATTTGGTTTCATCTGTATAAATGTAACATCAAACATTTATAATTATACAATAGTTGTAAAGTCCCTCATCTCCTCTAGCTTGGTGAGATGTCTGCTGATGGATGAAAGGATAAAACATTTAAATCACTGGAGACCAGCAGCTTATTTTACAGATTTCTTTACACTTCTCAGCGCTTGGCCTGAAGTTTGTTGTTTATGTGTCAGATGGATTAATTTTTGACACTGCTAGTGCTCAGGGAGATTTAGTGTGTTGATAGTATGTGTATAGAGTTTCATTAGCCAGACTCTAAGTGCCATCAGCCAAAGTAAACCCTGCTTATGAAAGGCTGCTCCTCAGGACTACAGAGTGTAAGGTGCCATCTTGGACAGATTATACCCGGTTGTCGAGTTAGCAGAGTTTCTATGGTGATAACGGTCACTGCCTTATCACCTCCAGAGAGACAAAGATGTGACTGATTGGATGTAAACAGAAAGACCCTGCAGGACCCATTTACTAGCTTAGAGCTAAACTTGAACAAGTTAGAAATAAAACTCTGGTGCATTAAAAAGTCAAGGTCAGTTTCTGAAGGATGTTATTTCAGACATGAGACCTTAGGAGTGAGGAAAGCCCTTTTCAGTCAGACCACCATGGACCAGGGTTATCAGGTCATAAAATACTTATCATCTAAGTATTTGTAATCATTTTTAATCATTTTGTGTTAATCTGAATTATTGTAAAATATACTGACTGCAAACAAACATGCAAAACCAGGAGCTCTAATTAAGCTAAAAATATCCAGGTGTATAAACATTTTAAATTTAAGATAAATGCTTTCTATCTAAATATAGGTTATCCAGAACTCTTTGTGTGATCTAGTTAGCTTTATCTACTTTAAATGCTGTAGTAATAGTAAAAAAAACTCCACAAAAAACCAAAACACTCCAATCCAGAACCTTTTCATTTCCCATTAATAATCAAAAAAGTGTCAACAGATTGATTAGCAGGACAATCAAAATATTTATGATTGTAAACAGTTTTTCAGATTATATATTCATTGTAATTAATATTTAGACTTTTTTTTTTTATCGTAAATTTGTGAGTTTGGGTCTGGAGACTAAAATATTACTATGGCTTGGTAGAGCCAATAGTGTTTTAAAATGAAATTGTTACATTCTGATGTTCGATATGTTGAGTTTCCTCATCATTTAGAGGCAAATGGAATAGAGCTGTTTCACACATTACTAAAAATAAATAAAGGTTACAAGACTGAGAAACACTAAAGAACTGAATTTAATAGAACATTTATCATTTAATGACTAAATTATAATGAATTAAAAGACTGTTACTCAATATTTTAAAGGAGGATTCCCCTGTTTAAACTTCAGACATATGGCTCTGTCTGCTCCTGTCTGTTAAAGTCAGCACCAGGTCCAAGGTGTGATAGAAAGAGCTGTTTGGTCCATCTATAGAGAAGGTTTTAGCAGTCTATAAGTCTGGTCAGGAATTTAACAAGTTCTGAGAACAATTTGAAATCTGTCATTTAAATGTGCAGGAAATGGTAGACAAGTGGAGGGTCCTGACATTAAAGAAAACTCTCTGAAAACAGATCAAAATAAGCCTCCAGAAACCCTACAATGTCATCATCAGACCTGCAACGGGCTCTGAGTTTTCAGGTTTGATGTATTCGACGGGTCCAAACCTTTGCTTTTTAAAAAGCCCATGATGGCCTGACTGGAGTTTACCAGAGATAACACAGACAAAGATGAATAAACTATTGAATCATTTTGAAACCACAACAGGGGACATGTTTGGCGGGGGTTAAATGCAGCTTTCCTTTCATAAATAACAAGTAGAGAAAGCAAAAGCTGAGTTTTCAAAAGCAAAGCTGGCAGTGTGGGACCACAGTGGGTAATGTTTGCCCATGAAACAAGCACTGCTAATAGAAACGGCTTCTGAGTCTTACTGTTCATTTTAAATCAATAACAGCGGCTGAATCAGTGTAGCGATCCTGTAGTTGGAGGATAAATGCTTCAAAGCGCAGAGGGTCGTGGTTTTGGACAAGACCGGTAAACAGTCATAAAATCCAAAGAGTTCTACTCTTTCTTTGTGGATGACCATTAAAAAAGGCCATCTGTGAAAAGAATAAAACTAAACCCTTACAGAATTTAGTTTAACAAAGAACCCAAAACACACCAGGAAAATCCAACAAAGATTGTTAAAAATGTAAAAAAAAAAAAGCCCTGATTGAAACCCTGAACTAAATCAGAGTAACATTAAACAGGCTGCAGAAGGGGGAAAAAACAGTCTGACAGCTGAAAGTAAGTATCAGCACCAACTTCCCTCAGGCTGATCTCAGAAGCTAACAGATTAGGGGGCAGGGTGTACTAACTTTTGTTTTTGCAGGGATAAATTATATTATATCCTCCCGTTCACAGAAATAAGAAATATGAAAATGTTAATTTTTGTAAACATTTCTTGATTAAAAAATAAATATATCAAATCTGACTATATACAAATAATGGTAAATGATATGTGTTAAACGTTGGCATTGTCCATAGACAGCCCCAGATCAGTAGACCTCCAATAGACCCCCCAGCTCTGGCAGTCATAACACAGCAGGATCTAAGTTGGGCATCGGCTCCAGACCAGCAGTGGAAGCCTACTGGTGGTTTCTGAGCTCCAACTGCAGCGACGTCATCCTGCTGAAAATACTTGGAGGTCCTGGAGAGGTCATGGACAGAAGTTTGAGCGTATCAAAGGAAATACGTCAAATGTTTTTGGTTTAAGGTGGTCTCTGTTAAGTTGCTGCATTATGGAGGGTTGCAGGGTAAATTTAAGCCTAAAAAAGACCCAGACTTACAGCAAAGAAGGAAAAATATTTGACCAACTTGCTCATTGCAAAACTCTCCATCTTGGACAGCTTTCCTGAAACAACTATTGCCTTTGTGTGCTCCTCTTGTCTTTGTTTTGTCAGTGTATTTAAACTTACTGTGGCATAAGCATAGAGTTTTTGAAACTGCATCGGCTGTTAGACAGCCCAAATCCAGGAGGTGTTTAAGCAGTCAGAGCTAAATTTACCGCTAACCTCCGTCAGAAATGGAAACAGGATTATGATCTGCTCCTTTGTGTACGACTGGGTGTCCCCCTGTTTATTTACTGCCGTGTTATTTGCAGGTTGAGCCAAATGCCACCATTGGGGAGATTAAGTCTATGTTCCACAAGAGCCGTAAGTGCTGATTTTATTTCTGCGTTTCATTCGTTTGACATTTTATTTTCTGTCTTTAAATGACCGAGAGCTATTTATCTCTGTTTCAGACCCTCAGTGGTACCCGGCCAGACAGTCTATTCGCCTTGACCCCAGTATGTCTATAACTTTGATCCAATTAAAGCTGAGCTGATGGAGGTTTTTCCTCTGAGTACATCTGAGTGTTCAGTAATGACTGTGTTCTAGAGGGGAAGTCTCTGAAGGATGAGGACGTCCTGCAGCATCTTCCTGTGGGAACCACTGCAACCTTCTACTTCAGAGATCTGGGAGCTCAGATCAGCTGGGTCACGGTAGGTCCAAACAACAATCAGCGGTAAAAGCTCTGACATGTTCAAAGTGTGAAAGTGGGATCAGTCTATATTGAGAGTTCCCTCTGTATAGGAAAGGTGTTTATGGCTTAAAAGTCTCTGTGACCTTGATGTGGTTCTAATTTAAGAATGTTTATGTGAACATGAGTGGCAATTAAGTGTTTTTATTTCTATTTCCAAAGAAAAAATATTACTGCAGAAATTTAAAAGCCAACTAAAACAATACAAACTTTATATGACCTACATCAGGGCTTTTCTAAGCCGGTTACCCGAAGCCAACGTCGTAGAGACTGGAAATCTAATATTTTTTTGTTCAGTGCTCAAAGTTTTTAATCAGGTTGGTTTTCATCTTTAAAACATTAAAGATAGAAACTAGTTAATTCCACTTCCGATCATTTAGCTGTACCAATGAGCTCGCTGCAAATCTTGGTTTTAGAATAAATGATCGGCTTATATTTGACAACCATATCATACCCGTTATCAGTTCCTGCCTCTTTTTATGGCAGCTACCCACGACGAAGCCTGTGCTCCCAAAATGCACTTTTCTAAAATGCGTTCATATTGTAACGCGTTCTGTTTTGGTGCCAGAGGGTCTTGTATGACACGTGTGCAGATGCTACTAATGCAGCTGCACTTCTTTGAAGTAGCACAACTTTTAGCTCATTTATCTGCCTCCCTCTCCACTCCATTTGTTTAACAGCCCTGTATACTGAATGGTTCTTTACTAACAGTAAACTACAAACTATTTTAGGACCTAACTTTTATATAGCACTTTTTCAAGCCAAAGCAGTTCTCACTACATAGACTCTGATGATAGTTGGCTAGTTTGCAGCCACTGCTGCCCTGGGTCAGACTGACAGAAACAAAGCTGCCGTACACCGGCTCCGCTAACTCTCTGAGCACCATCGTAGTCCATGTGGGTGAAAATCCCTACTGGACTGGGATTCAAACCAACAACCTAGCAGTGGCAGGATGAACTCCTGTATCCCACTGCTGTGTTTCCCCTTAAAATCAGCTAACCTTTTAAATTTTGTTGGTAGTTGGATTTATTGTCTTAGTTCTGATGGCTCTACCTGACCTATTGGATTTGATGGATTGGATAAATCCACTTTAATATTTTATTTATAGCTTTATAGCAACTCTCTGTAAGCATTTAGGAATCAGGCCTATCTTTGCTTTTAACCTTGGGCTGTGGTATTGATAAGATCACTGATGGTGGCATTCAGTAGTCCAGAAGTTTTATCTTTCTTCCCAGCTGGTAAATATAAACATGGCTAGTCCTTTGGATCCAACTCCACATGCTTTACATTAACATATGGATCCAGAGGTAGAGTTTCTTCCATATCTGGCTGCTTTGGAGCATCAAGCATCACTTTCAGTGTAGCGCTAACTTTAACAAGCTCAAGACTCATACTTCACTGCCTGCACATACCAGGGTTTAAAAGAGGGAATCCTGTGGAAGTCGAAATACAGAAGTAAAACAATCAGATGGCTCTAACTATAAGCTGTAAATTCTATGAGTTTGTCAGGATTGTTTTAAAAAATATCATCTGCATAGGAAAAGATGCAGAAATTAAAGAATAAATACCATTTTCCTGTTGACAAAGACAGGATTTAATGGACTAACCTGTATGGTCCTTCTTTGTTTTTCAGGTTTTTCTGACCGAATACACCGGCCCCCTGGTCATCTATCTGCTGTTCTACTTCAGAGTTCCCTTCATCTACGCACCTAAATATGACTTCACCACCAGTAAACACTGGGTTGTACAGTGAGTGTCTCCAGTATGGCTTCCCCTGCTGCTGCCACTTGGAGGATGTCACTTTGCATTTTGTGCTGAGAACTATGGAGACCAAGAAGCTTGTTTTGTAGTTTTACCGTGCAGCTTTAGAGATCATGCTTATCACAAAGTAATGTAGGAGGAAACCTTGGTTTTCAGAGGCATGAAGGTTGGAGTTTTATTAAAAACTTGTGTGGAATAAATGAAAACAGAAGTTTTTATAAAAACCCGGAGAATGGATTCAAATCACCAGCGTCTAGGTGTGAAGCCAGAAAAACTGCAAGTCAAGGCAGACGGATTATGTTCAGCTTTTCCTTCAAGATTTAAACACTAAATGACATCATTGCTGGTTTCCTAACATTCATCAAAACACTTTAGTAATTAGATTTAATTGAGTTTGATCCATTCACTCACTTCTGAACATCTGCATTAGAAAAGAGGCTTTTATCATGTCGTTCATCATGAATAATGTCTTAGTCATTTCGTGATTAATCTAAATGGTTTGATTCTAATTGTAACTTGAGAAGTCCTTGTTCTTTTCACCGTTTCCTCCACTTATCATTTTATAAGAGCATCAAGGAATCGAGATGAAATTTAAAGCAGCCGCTGTGAGCTGTTAGGTGATAGAAAAACCCCTGAAAACAAACACTGAAAGGACGACGTTATAATGCAACAAAATATTGTGATAACTTTAACTCCATATCGACCACCACTAATCAGCACCTGACGGTTATAGGTGATGTTTTTATTATGGACTGCTCTGAATGGGTCTGATTTCACACAGTTCAAGCAGGGACCTCGTCTGCTTTCTGGGATAATGGTTTGAATGAGGAGGAATCATAGAAGCATGTGTCTCTTTCAGCCTGGCCTGCATGTGTCACTCCTTCCACTATGTGAAGAGACTCCTGGAGACCCTGTTTGTCCATCGCTTCTCTCACGGGACGATGCCGTTACGGAACATCTTCAAGGTGAGATTCACTGGAAACTCTTGCCTGATGTTACAGCACATTAATGTTCCCATGATGAAAACATCCTCACTCTGTTTCAGAACTGTACCTACTACTGGGGCTTTGCAGCATGGATGGCTTATTACATCAACCATCCACTATATACACCTCCCAGTGAGTATTCAGACGTGTTTAGTTAGGCAGGCTACCATCCAGCTCCTCTTTGTTTCTAATGTTAAATCTCTTTCAGTATACGGAGAACAGCAGATCAGACTGGCGCTCATCATATTCCTGGTAATGACTCTTCCTCATTGCAGGACTTCTTTCTCTAGTCACCATAGTTCTGATCAGCTGTTTACATTCACTCAGATTTAACAAGAATCTGATTATCCACCTGTATATAATACTGTACTAACTCACCTGTATTTTTTATCCCTTATTTATTATCTTTAATTTTGTGTTATTTTTTTCTTGCCTATTCTTAATGCACCTTTTC